>JADRCC010576001.1:0-17776 GCA_019843855.1 Hylomyscus alleni
TTCTCACATTTATTTGTGTATTTTGTTTGGTTTTGTTTGTTTGCTTGTTTGTTTGTCTCATCTCAAATCTATTAAATCACACAGTTCTCTGTGACGACCCTTTGGGTCAAATGTAGTCTGCAGAAGAACTTCTCTGTGTTTTAACAATAACATTTCCCCTTTCACACCATTTTATTAAATTTACCAGCTAACTCTCCTGTCTATACCTTGCCATTACACAGAATCATTGAACGTCAAGAATTTTGTTTTATTTATTATTTTTTACTGACTTTAGGACAGTGCACTATATCATCTAAGCTATCAAACAGTTCAATGTACATAACTGAGCATATTGTTGTCTCTCTTTCTCTTCCATCTCCCTCCTTTGACTCTAGAACTGATTTAAACTTGAAGTAAATCTTAATAGTTCAATGCAAATGATCTTTCCCCAGAGTGGTAACTGTGAATTAATTAAAAGCATATGGTTATAAATGAGAAAATCAAAAGATTCTCAACAATTGTGTTACGCTTTGAACATTCCGGTGCTTTTTAGTTAGAACTTCCATAAAAGCCAGCCCAGGGCTGTGCTGGTTTCCCCGCCCTCCCCATCATAAAAAGAGCTGTGTCAGCAGAAAAATCAAAGATATTCTCACCCTACATAGTATAATCTCAGATGAAGCAATCATGTGTGTGTATGTGCATTAAGGTGTGCCTGTTTTTACGATGCCCTGCTTTTCTGGAATCGTTTTTCCAGATACTTCTACCTGAATGAACCCTATTGATAATTTGTACTTGAACCTAGAGATTTAAACTTGTACTCCCCCTGACTTTCACTTGAATTTATATTTAAGTCACAGTTTTCTACTTTTTAAATTTTTCACTTTCAAATAAAAATACTAATGTCAAATTTTTACTTTAAAGTTTAATGAATAGAAATTTATTGGGTTCAACAGTAAATCTGCATTACACCTGCATAAGTTTCACATTTCTACCCAGAGATACTTATTACTCATATTTTGAAAAGCTATCTTTATGTCTATGTGTCTAACTAATTGCAAAATCTACTCACATACGCGTAATACAAATGTGTACAAGCTGGCTACCTTTTCTCTCAAAAACACTTTATGCTGTGTTGTTCTACAATGTGTTTCTCTAACAACACTGAGAGACTTTTCTCCATCAGTTCTGGTCTATAGAATGATTTCTACAACAGCCAGGACTATAATAAGAAATCCTGTCTTGAAAAAAAAAGAACATAACTAATAATTTACCTCCACAAGCTGACATACTCCGATCCTTTGGGGGAGGAAGTGGCTGATGTGAGAGTGTTTCAGTAAGCCAGGTCCCAAACTACTCTAGAGCTTTTGGTAATAGGGGAACATTTAAAAACCCACATTTATATTTGTAAAGATTTTTTTACAAGAAGAATGGCCTATCTATATCACAGAATATTTAACCAAGTCTTGTTAATCTTTATGAACTGATTAAGACTGGTTTTTCGAGACAGGGTTTTTTTCTCATGTAGCCCTGGCTGTCCAGGAACTCACTCTGTAGACCAGGCTGGCTTCGAACTCAGAAATCTGCCTGCCTTTGCCTCCTAAGTGCTGGGATTAAAGGTGTGCACCACCTCTGCCCAGCTGTCATGTTCTTTTTATTTATTTTTATTTAGACTTGCAAAATTAAATAGCAGAGATGACACTTAAAAGCACACTGTGTGCAGATGTAAAGGCTATTTTCTCATGCCGAGGTATCCAAAGTTAGTGCATTCATGGACTGATAAGAAGAATGACAATTTTCAGAGCCCACTCAAACGGTGTTTTGTCAAATCTTTATGCTATCACAGTATTTCACTGGTAATATATGGCTTAATACTATAATACCAACAACTGGCACTGTATGTTAGACAGGATATTTATAGTCCTCATAAGAAACATTTGTTTTACATCTTATTTAGACCTTCACTTAAGAAATGATGAAACTCCGTGGGGGAAGCCATTTTTTATCATGGATTCTGAAGCTGACAAGAAAGAGTTTTGGTGTCTGAACACAGAAAGAATGGGCTCTCAAAGCCTGAATTCTTCCCACTAGTAGTCCCTATTCTAGATTTCAAATGTGTTTTTTCAATGATTTACACTTTTGTGAATGTGAAAACGAAATTGTCTCTGTGATAGGCAGAATAACAGGCTACAACACATTTTCAAATTCAAGATGGCCACATCACTGGAACCTGTGCACTGGACACCTCATAGGACTTTGCAGCTCTGAGTAAATTAAGAACCTTGAGATGGAGCTCTTAGCTCAGCATGCCCATGTTCAGGAAAACAAGAGAGCTGGGGGTTATTGGAGCATAGCAGACAGTGAAAACATCACTATGTCAATTTCCAGAAATTAAGATAATAAATCTGTGTTGCTCAAAGTACTGTGCTTATGGCACTTAATGCCAACCATACATAGACCATTAGGGATGGAGTGAAAAGTCTTAGAGTGAAGTTTTGTTCCAAAATGAAGAAGATGAAGCTGATGGTACCTTTTACTTCATCCTTATACGGCTAAAAAAATGTGTTGTTTTATCTGTAGAACCAGTTCTAGGTCTCAGTATAATTTGGAACATTTTCAAATATTCAGAGCCCCTATTGGTGCCCCATATTTTAAAAAATGTGATTACCTTGGGAGAAATTGCTTCTATTAGCTTCCAAAATTTATGGTGATCCTAGGGAGTCATACCATAGACAGGGAAATAAAAGGCTGTAGATCTTAGGCTTCTTGACAATTTTATATATTAAAATGGTGTATATTTTTAAAATACAACATAAAAGTGAATGTCATGATATCTGGTATGCTATCAAAGGAAAACTTAATTATGGTTTTAAATGGCAACATGCGTTTTTAGTGTGTGCCCTTTCTGTGTTTTCAAATATTATTTAAATTTAAATTGATGTTACTTGAATTAAATTTGAAGGGAAGATTCGTTTTTTAATTTCCTCCATTTTAATATGTATTCATTATTGTATTTTATAAGAAAGGAAACAAAACATTCAATTAATTTAAGTAAAGAAATTTTAGTATGTCATAGAAGAATAAATTTCAAAATTATGTTTTATTTAATAATGCTAGAAATTTATGATATTTTTTTAACATTTCTGAGATCTACGATGTGTGTGTGTGTGTGTGTGTGTGTGTGTGTGTGTGTGTGTGTGTGTGTGTAAATTGGGTGCTAAGAGAAATTATAGATATAGAAGACAATAGAGTATTTTTTGTTTTTCACCACTGAAACTCATTAGATATAAAGCTGTTCTTTGCCCTTAAAAGTAGTCTCCTTAGATTTAACAATTTGTACTTAGTCCTGATTAATAGAATCTCTAGATATGTATGTTACAATCTAAATTTACAGTGTGGAAAACTAAAGAAGTTTGAGTAATTTATCCTATATAATATATATTGAAGCAAAGCCTGATATATGGACTCAGATTCATTTATTCCCCAGTATGTACTTACACATATTTTTGTATGTGTGTACATGTATATAAATGTTAACTGTGTGTATGTGTAGATAAACACAGATATCATAGACATTTTGAGAATCATTTAACATGATGGAGAATCATAAAATTGTAAAGTCTATGTAAGTCTTGTACCTCAAACCATCACTTTTGGTTTCATATTCTGCTAATAAGAACATAGATGCTTATTCATTAAAGCAGAGCATGTGCAAATCACTCCATTTTTTTTAGTTACTTATGAAAAAATATGATGTATCGGGACTGCTAGAAAATCATGATCACCTCTCCTCCTCCTCCTCCTCCTCCTCCTCCTCCTCCTCCTCCTCCTCCTCCTCCTCCTTCTTCTTCTCTTTCTCTTTCTTCTTTTTCTTCTTCTTGCAGATATATCACTGAGATCATGTTCCTGAAAATGTTTAAAATATCTAAAATAGTCACATGCCGCAGTATGCAAGCATAGAGTTGGACAGCTTGCTTATGAAGTAAGTATATACCACTTCTATTACTAATATTATGCATTATATTTGATATATTTGAATTTGATTTAATTTGGATTTCTCTTTTGTATTAAACCCGGGTCTCAAGTAACCTAGATGTTGTCAAATTTGCTCCTGAGTCAGTCTGACTTTACTTCCTGATCCTTCTGCCTACATATTCCAAGTGTCAATTGTAGATGTCCATCACCCTCCTGGCTTGAGTCTGGATTCAATAGATTGATATTTTCTTAAACTGTCTTAATCTTATGTGATACATAATTATAATATATTTAGAAAAACAATGTGGTGTTCTAATATATATATATGCATTAGACAATTCTCAAGTCAGAGTAATTAACATACAAATAAATCCAAATACTTAAGTTTATTGTGGAAATATTCAATATATTTCTTTTGGGTATTTTGAGATACAAACTATTGAGTGAGCTATGTGTATACCACTGTGCAGAACAACATGGGAACTTCCTGCTCCTTTCCCATTGTAACCTTATGCCTTGGTTCAATCTCTTCCTCTATTAGCTCTTCATCCTTTTAGTTCCTTACTCCTGGGCAACCAATGCTTTATTAGCCACTTCTTTAAAATCAGTCCCTTAAGATTCAGCTCTCATATTACTGGACTCATGTGACATTTTTCTTTTCCATGTGTAGATGATTTTAGTGATTATAATATCCCCCAAGTTTCTAAATGTTTACTGTTTAAATGGACTGTTTTGTTTATATTAACCAAACTTTAATATTAATAAGTATATCTTACTGTCTAACTCAAATTATTTGGTAAACTAAGACTTAACTGTGTTGCTTGTTTTATGTTTATTTAATGTCAAATGATAATTTAAGCATTATTTTTGACAAAAGACTGGGTAAATGTTCTAATTCTTAAAATCCATTAATTTAAAAAAAGTAAATTAAGCCAAAACTGAACATTCTGGTTTTATTACACACACACATACACACACACACACACACACACACACACACACACAGAGAGAGAGAGAGAGAGAGAGAGAGAGAGAGAGAGAGAGAGAGAGAGAGAGAGGGAGGGAGGAGGGAGGGAGAGGTAGACAGAGACAGAGACAGAAAGATAGAGGCAGAGGCAGTCAGAAAGACAGAAACTCAAACAGATACAAAAAAGCATGAACTTGGCTGGCTAGGGAAGATCTGGGAGGTGTTAGAAGAGGGTAAAGAATATGATCAAAAGATATTATGTGAAATTTTAAAATCAAAAGTAAATAAAATGTCTATTTTAACAATGATACAGTTAGATTACTTAAAAAATAATTGGTAATGTAATACTACCATCGTATTCATTTTGCTTTATCTCAGCGTAACTGTGCCTTCTGAGAACCTGGTATAGAAATGGGTATGGTGAGTCTACAATACTGAAAAGTACAGTTACCTGCCTGAGGACACATAAACTGCAGACTCAAATTTGAATACCATATGCATTCAATGATTCTTTCTGAGCATAACACCAGAAATTTGAGAAACATAAGTGATGGAAAATGAGAATAATTCCTACATTCCAAAAACCACTTAACACCTGATAGACTCAGGATATACTAAGGATATGATGATAAAGAGATATGTAAAAAGCGCAAAGATAAAGATTGTAAGTATGAAATTATAAGAGTACTGTGAGACTTTACAGTATAGAACGGATTGAAGCAGATTTTATAGTCAGAAAGCTAAGGAAACTCTTCCATAGATTTGAAGATTTTGGGCTAAGCAATTAATTTGGAAGGGAAAACAATCCGGTCTAGAGAAAATGATATGTGATATTGTATGCGTTGGGGAAGATTTTTGGTCCTAATGAAGAACACTTTCAAAAGGCTCCTATACTAATGGTTTGATCCCATTTGGTGTTGGTATTTACTTGGGTGTTGTTTCTTTGAGTGGGGTCTAGGCAGTGAAGTCACAAAGACTTCATTTTGAAAGCTATACCTGCTTTCTGTTTTTTTTTCTGCTCTGGCTCTGCTTCCTGTACACTATGACATACATAGCATCTGTTACATGATCCTGCCATCTTGATGACCCTATTCACCTACTACTCACAGAGTCAAAATCTACAGTGTAAATAAATAACTTTAAAACTGTAAGCCAAAACACATGTTTCCCCTTTTTAGGTTTTGTTACATGATGGAAAGTTCCCTAACTCGTCAAGAAATCTGAAGTGGTTATTCTCATGGTTACAGAATCACTAGGGAAATGAGGCAAAAATTAGGAGGCAGTTTCACAACCAACGACTTTGACATTGACATTAGGGTTAGGGTTAGGGCAAATTTTGAGTCAAAGGTTTTGTGGGTTGGTTGGTGTACTCTCCTTCCACTGAAAGTCCCATCTGTCTATTGGAGGTGGCCACTTCAGGCTCAATGTGTCTCACTGCTACCAATCTCAAATAGAGTCACTCTCAGTGACTTCTGTGAGGGTCCCCATCCTATGTCTCTGTCTTGTCCCTGAAATATCCCCCGCTAATTATTATTTTCTCTCACAGACATCGTCTCCTCCCCTTCCCTGATATTTCTACACCTGATCTCCAACCCTGGTTTCCCTCCTCACCCTCCCAACCATCAGTTACCTCTCAATCCACTTCCCATGCCTATTTTATTTCTGATTCTTAGATTCCAGCATCTGCAATTGGGCCCTCCTTCTTACTTATTTCTTTTGGGACTGTGGATTGTAGTGTGGATAGCCTTTACTTCATGGCTAATATTTGCTTATATGTGACTACACACCATGCATGTATTTCTAGGCCTGCATTACTTCACTCAGGATAATATTTTTCTAGTTCCATACATGTACTTGTAAGCTTCATGATGTGTTTGGTTTTAATAGCTGAGTAGTATTCCACTGTGAAAGTGAAACGCATTTTTCTTTATCTATTTTTCAGTTGAGGGACATCTGGATTGTTTCCAGTTTCTGGGTTAATGAATAAAGTATCATGAAAATAGTTGGGCAAGTATCCTTGTGGTGTAGTAGAAATCTCTTTAGTATATAACCAGAAGTATTATAGCTGGGTCTTGTGTACAATTATTTCCAATTTTCTGAGAAACCACTAGATTGATTTCCAAAGTGTTTGTACAAGTTTACCTTTCCACCGCAACAGTGTGTTCCCCTTGCTCCATATCCTTGCTATTGTGAGCTGTCACTCGTTCTTTGAACTTAGCCATTCTGACAGGTTTAAGATGGGATCTGAGTCATTTTCACTTTCATTTCTTTGATGATGAAGGACATTGAATACTTCTTTAAGTGCTTCTCAGATATTAGAAATTTCTCTGTTGAAAATTCTCTGTTTAGCTCTGTGCCTTACTTTTAATTTCAGGTATTTGGTTTATTGGTGTGTAATTTCTTGCATTTTTTGTTTTGCATATTAGCCCTCTGTTGGATTTAGACTTGATTAAGATCATTTCCCAATCTAAGGGCTATTATTTTTTTTTCCTATTAACACTGTCCTTTGCCTTACAGAAGCTTTTCAGTATCATGATGTACCATTTATTAATTGTCTTTTATAATCAATACATTCAAGGCTATCCCCCTCTTCCTCCTCTATTTAATTTAGTTTATCTGATTTTATGTTGAGCTGTTTGATCCATCTGTGCTTGTGCTTTGTAGAAAGTGATAAATATGGAGGTATTTGCATCCTTCTACATGCAGAAGTCCAGTTAGATGAGCACCACTTGTTGAAGATGCTTTCTATTTTCCACTGTATGGTTTTGGTTTTTCTTTCCAAAATCAAGAGTCTATAGGTGTGTGGGTTGATTATTGGGTTTGTGATTTAATTCCATTGATCAACCTTTCTGTTTCTATATCAATACTATGGAGTTTTGATTAGGATTGTTCTGTAGTAAAGCTTGAAATCAGGAATGGTGATTCCTCCTGAAGTTCTTTTATTGTACAAGATTGATTTTGCCATCTTAGATTGTTGGGTTTTTTCATATGAAGTAAAGAATTTATCTTTCAAGATATTTAAAGAATTATGTTGGAATTTTGATGAGACTGCATTAGATCTGTGAATTGTTTTTAGTAAGAGGGCCATTTCACCATGTTAATCCTACTGATCCATGAGCATGGTAGATCTCTCCATCTTTTGATATTGTCTCCAATTTCTTTCGTCAGACTTGAAGTTCTTGTCATACATCTTGCTTAGTTAGAATTATACCAAGATATTTTATATTATTTGTAGCTTTTGTTAATGGTGATGTTTCCCTATATTCATTCTCATCCATTTATCATTTGTAGAAAGGAGGGCTACTAATTTTTTCAGTTAATTTTATATTTAGCCACTTTTCTGTAGGTATTTATCAGCTGTAGGAGTTATCTGATAGCAGTTTGGGGATCACTTGCGTATACTAGGATATAATCTGTGAATACCGATAAATTTCTCTTATGAATATTGGTGAAAAATACTCAATTAAAAACTCACAAACCAAATCTAAGGATACAAGCTGCATACCTAAACGTAATAAAGGCAACACACAACAAGCTGATAGCAAACATCTCTAAATGCAGAGAATATTCAAGCAATTCCACTAAAACCAGGGACAATACAAGGTTCTAACCTCTCTCCATATCTATTCAATATAGTACTTGAAGTTCTAGTTAGAGCAATATGAGAACGAAAGGATTTCAAGGGAACACAAATTGGAAAGGAGAAATTAAAGTGTCACGATGCAGATTTTTTCAATTGAGGCTAAATAGGCAGCCCAGTTAGAGGAAAGGGATCCAAACGCAGGCGATGCAGACAGAAACGTCCCCATTAGGAGTGCCACATGAAGATGCCGCTTAACAACTGTTCCATGTGTGCAGAGGGCCTAAGTCCATCCCATGTGTGCTCTCTGGTTAGCTCTGCAGCCTCTATGAGCTCCTGTGGACCTGGGTTAATTGATGCTGTAGGTTTCTTGTGGCGTTGTTGACTCCCATGGCTCTTTCACTCCTTACTCCACCTCTTCCACAGGATTCCCTAAGCCAAGCTTAATGTTTGGCTGTAGGTCTCTGCATTAATTTCCTTCGGTTGCTGGGTGAAGCCTCTCTGATGTCAGTACTGCTAGGCCCCTGTCTACAAGTAAGATACAATATCACTAATAGTCAAGGGTGGGTTCCTTCTTATGGTATAGGTCTAAAGCTGGGTCAGTCATTGGTTGGGCCCTCCTTCAGGTTCTGTTCCATTCTTTACCACTACACATCTTGAAGGCAGGATAAATTGTGGGCCTAAGGTTTTGTGGCTGGGTTGCCATACCAATCCCTCAACTGGAAATCTTGTGTGGTTACAGAAGATGGCCAGTTCATGCTGCATATACACTACTAATAGGAGTCTTACCTAGGTTCATGCTCAGATTCCTGGGGGTTTCCATAGACCTAAGTTTTGAGTTCAGAGATACTGTCACACTCTAGTTGTTTCTCCAGTACTGCCTCCCTTCACTGTCCCCCTTCCTCATCCCTTCTGGTCCCATCCTTACCCACTCCACTCCCTCCATCCACATCTTTGTCTAATATATTTCCCCATTTTCAGTGAGATTCGAGCATATTTTGAGTTTAGTTCTTATATGGTCCATGTCTTGTTTTTATTTAGTAGGTTAGTTTATAAAATGAATCTTTAAAACAGGATTATAATAAATGTCTAAAAACTACTTATTAATAGTAACTTGGAACAAATCTTTAACTAATATTATGGAAATAGGTATATTTCTAAAGAGTGTTGTCAAAAGTATAATTTGACTTTAATATATTTTTTAAAAACTTAACTAAAATAGAGTAGTATTTCAAGGTAAATAATTTATTCTACAGTACTGTTTATTGAACTAAAATGTGAGCCTTTATTTCTTCACTCTAAAAATATATTTATTGAAAATATTTAATGATAAATAAAAAAGTAGCTATATCATCATTTACATTTTAAATTTAAATGTTATGTGGTTAGAGTAATGGGTTTAGGTGACTTTAATTTATTGATGATATATCTATTTAAACATGGCAGTAGGAATATTTATATATTTATTATATATTTATTATAGATTATACATTATATGTTATATATCATATATAGCAGTAGGATTATCTGTGTATACACAGAAAAACTCTGAACACTGTGATGTTGAAATTTTTATAATTTCAATTTAATTGACACTATTTGGAGGACATTTTTGCTTGATTTTCTACAAAATAATATTTTAATTTAAAATTTTTATTTAGGTAGGTTCTTTTTTCTTAAATTATTATAGTTTACACTCACACAGAGAGAGAGAGAAAGAGAGAAAGAAAGAGAGAAAGAGAGAGAAAGAGAGAGAAAGGTTCTTTCAGTGTTACTTATATGAATGTTCATAAATCTGATTGGTGTCTGGCCGGTTAGCTCAGTTGGTTAGAGCGTGATGCTAATAAATCTGATTGGTATTAGAAAATCATGCAAAGGCTAAACCATTGGGGAGAGAGATTCTTTCTCTCTAAAAAATCATTTATTACCTCATTCTTAGTCTTGTGAGATTTCATACTTCCTTGTGGGTATGTCAGATGGCCTTGTCATTATGTGGGTCTTGCTTAGGCAACTATATTGTTGGAAATTTTTGTGTGCAATTTCCCAGTTCTCTATAGATAACACAATCTTGCAACAAATGTGTTTTGGTTCTTAAAACCATCTCAAAACCTTTTCCATGATGGATCCCAAATGTAATCTTGCAGAAGTTGTATTATAGATATTTTAGATGGGACTGGTACTCCACTTTTGCATAATGACAAGTTTGTCTTTCTATAAGTGAGAGCCAGACGTATATATGGATATAAGAATTAATGTTAAAAATTCATTTAGTAATCATACTGTGAAACTGCCCGCAGTTTCACGACCAGGGTTCACTCAGCCAGGAGGGAACAAAGGACCTGAAAGAAAGGGTTTGAAATGCAAAGAGAAAACACAAAGCCAAGTTGCGTCCCAATCAAGGCTCCACTTTACTGAGAATAAACCAGGGTTTTTATAGTCACAAGAGAAACCGAAACCAAGTCTCTGCAAAGAAAGTTCAGGTGCCAAAGTTCCCAGGTTCAGAAGATCTTCAGGGAGCTGGCTTCTCAGGCAGTGGGTGTGCTCAGGCGATGAGGGTACTCAGGTGATGGGCATACTCAGGCGGCTTCTTCAAAGACGAACTAACAGTCAACAGAGAGCATCTGACTTAGCTCCCAGGTGTTAGTCTCCAAGCAGAGGCTGCCAGAAGTCCTATACCTGAAGTGAAGGGGGAAGGTAACAATACTGGTTTGGGAAAGTGGCACTAGAAGAGTCTCCTTTGGGTTTCATATTCTAACCATGGGTTGTTAGCTAGTTTTATGGTATCAGGTATGAGTTCCCTCCTATTTAATGAACATTGAAGTCCAATCAAATAAATCCTAACTTACCTGCAGCATATAAATACTATTAGGGCAACTTTTGGGATATCTTAGCAAGTTTGCTATTGTTTTGGCTCACCGATGTCACAACTGGTAGTACTTTTGATTACGTTTCTCTATTAGAAGTTTTCATTCCAGCATCTACTACTATGGGATCTAATCCTCAAGGAGGAGGCTTCCAGTTCACATCCAGCATGATTTCAGTAATACTGTGTCTGAAATACGTAGTGTGTTTAGCGATACGGTCCTATCTTCAATATCTGGGAGGCAACTAAGGTGATTATTAATACCCTACATTGTTTGGGGGATCCTTTAGATTCCCCCAACTTATCACTCAAACAGTCTCACAGTTGGTACTGTAGGTTTTTTGTTGTTGTTTGTTCGCTTGTTTGTTTTTTGATTAGATATTTTCTTTATTTACATTTCAATGTTTTCCCCTTTCCTGGTCTCCCCTTTGGAAACCCCCTACCGATCCCCCTCCTCTGCTTCTAGGAGGGTGCTCCCCACCCACTCCCATCCTCTCACCCTGGCATTCCCATACACTGGGGCATCAAACACCGACGGGCCCAAGGGCCTCTCCTCCCACTGATGTCCAACAAGACCATTCTCTGCTACATATGTGGCCAGCGCCATGGGTCACTCCATGTGTATTCTTTGGTTGATAGTCCAATCCCTGGAGCTCCAGGAGGTCTGGCTTGTTGACACTGTTGCTCCCTCCATGGCGCTGTAAACCCCCCTCAGCTCCTTCAGTCCCTTCTCCAACTCCTCCACTGAGGACTCCCGAGTTTTTATTAAATTATAGTGTAACTTCATTTTATGTGTGTGTGTGTGTATGTGTGTGTGTGTGTGTATGTGTGTGTGTGTGTGTGTGTGTGTGTGTGTGTGTGTGTGTGTGTGTGTTTAGGTAAAGAAAAAGTAATATAATTCCCTACGGATTTTTATTTTTTTTACATTTTTTTGTATTAAAATATAAAGAGGTCGGAGACATGACTCAGGAGTTGACTATTGTTCTTTCAGAGCAGACCAGAGTTTAGTTCCCAGGACCTGCATTGAATGGCTGAAAGTTTCATGTAGCTCAGATCCTATTCTGGCTTAACAGTACTCACATTTGGCATATGCATACATAAATGAAAATAAAAATAATTTGAAACATGAAAATATACATTAAGGTATTACAACTGTTAATATCAATCCATTATAAAAGTGAATGTGTTGCAGTTTTCTTGATGGTGGCTCCAATAGCATATTTTGTTTGATGAGTAGATGCACATACAAAATAGGCAGACTTTTTTATATAATTTGCACTAGAGACTAGTTCTCATTACACATAAAGGTACACATACACATGCATTCAAATATACCCCAGGGGCTTCAGTGTGTGAATACAGCGTGATTTTCAAAAGTTTCTTTTACAAGAGGAAGTTTTAAGAATTTATGCTTTACAATAATGTATCATTAGTGTATACAGTTTGCTATTTTGCAGCATAAAAATTGAATATGGGTACAATATACACATATTTACAACTCAGAAACCCCATTACTCTGTCCCAAGCAAGCCATTTTCTTTAATATGTTACAACTTTCAAAGTCATGGAATAAGATTCTCTTGTCTGAATTTACAATTCCAACAGCTTTGTTCAGATAATTAATAATAGTATGCCACATCTGAAAGATTTGTTATCCTGCCAAATATCTCCTTAGAGGAGCACTTATGCTGAAACCCTCCAGCTTCCTGTTGGCAACTGCAGGGTTGCTCAAATGAGAAAGAATGCAGATTTTAACAGTTTGAAGGAGTTCGTCTTCACGTTTTGTCTATGACTGGCTATTAGGGCTGGGACCCAAATAATGGGGAATGTTCTGTACCTTCTACCAAATCTAAATGTGCACATGAATTATTCTCTCCATGGGAAAAGTCTAGAGGGCTTGTTTAATGCTTGCCCAGAAATAAGCTCATAATGGGAAGAACAGTGCTGTTCTGTTCCAAGGGGCCATGCAGTTCTTGTTTAAGTATGTAAATCTGTTGTTTTTCTCACTTTATATAAAGTTTTTTTTTTGAAAGTTCTGAGCAAGTTTCCTGAAAAAAAAAAGAATCAAGGGCTTTTAGTGATGAGACTTATTTTAATTTTCATGGAATTTCAAATACATGACTCAGGTTCAAAGGCATTCCATTTGTGGTTGAAGTCTGAACTGTAGCATATGTGTTAATGTGTTATATGTTTGAGAAATTTTCTGAGGTTGGCTTCTCGTGATATACCTTGTAATTGGTTATACAACAATTTATTTGTATGCATTGTAACTTTTAGTTCTCAATTTTTCATCCATGTGCTGTGAGTTGCTATAGTCTTTATAAAAAGATATTCTGCTTTTGGCTAAACAATATGCTCATTCAGAACCTGACAAGAAACATGGGATTTTATTTTCCACCAAAAGACACACCAGCTAGCCAATATTTTCTGAGCTGGGGGATTTATGACTTAGAAAGATATACCACAGGGGAAGTAAAAATTAAAACGCCATTTCAAAGATTAGAATCCTGTTGATTGACTCATTTGAAACTGTGATTCTGTTGGGGTGGTTAGACAAATTGCTAAGTATTTCCTAAATTTGGTAAAAATGGCTGAAGATTTGCTTGTTTTTCTAGGACTTGTTCC
This sequence comes from Hylomyscus alleni, assembly GCA_019843855.1. Lineage (NCBI taxonomy): Eukaryota > Metazoa > Chordata > Mammalia > Rodentia > Muridae > Hylomyscus > Hylomyscus alleni. The sequence goes on from JADRCC010576001.1 coordinate 13,987, forward strand.
ACACCAGGCAGAGCAATTCCACTATCAAGGCTGATCAAATGTACAGAGATGGTCATTAAACTCACAGACCAAATCTGAAAACATTTGTAAGTGTTTAACTGTTCCTGAATAGCTTTCTCAGCTAGCTAAATCATTTTCTCCAAGTAGTAATTGTTTCAATGTCCCCAGACATTAAATCCTATTAAAGGCTAATGACCCAAGTCTTGTTTTCCCTGTAAAGGTGGAAATTTTTTGATGCTCTAGTTTTTTTTCTTTATTCGAATATATACCAGGCTACCAGTTTTACATATGTGCAGTTCTGTTTATATAGACAACACAATCTAAATAATTTCTGTATAACTGTTGACTGGGAAGTTTATATGTTTGTCACTATTGACTGTACTGAAAATTTTTATGTACCAGGAAACTATTTCATATTAAACAACAACTACAACAACAAGAGCATCTCCAAGTAAGTGAGATGTAGCATTGGCATTCCTACATTTCTGGATTCCTTTGCTAAGACTCATGGTCTATACTGTAATGTAAACATGAAATTTTAAAGCATATGTTAGTTAGATACATTAGGTGTTGTAAAAATAAATCACAACTGCTTTCTTTTTTAAATTATGAATTCTTCAAAATTCTAGACAGTGTGTTTTCATCACAAACACTTCCCAGTCGCTCTCTCCTTTCCCTGCCCACTCAACTTATCGTTCTACTTTTATTTTTATATAAAAACTGATTTGTACTGGCCACACACACTTGGACATACAGGCTTCTTCTGGAGTGTGGTTAACTTTTCAGAGGGCACACTGTTAAAAAAAAAATTCTACCTGTCCCCTTAGCTACAACTGTCTATTAACAGACAAACATCACAAAAGTGCCTTAAAAGGCAGCATAAAATATACACCTAAGGATGTTTGAGAGAGGTACACACTTAGTGGTCTTAGTATCCAAAAGGAACATCAAGATATTTTAGGGAGGATTTCCCCTATGTTGTGAAGGAACAGTGATTCTGATGCTTTGTGACTTGGAAATAGTAGCAGTGGGGACACTGATTATATTTGAGACACTAATTCATCACAAGAATGTAAGGATGTCTCCTCATTTAGTAGTTTGTGATCAATAATTTCTTAGGAGTATAGTGTCTTCATCTTTTTATCTTTCTTAGAAAATTACTTCTTTGAGAATTTCATGTATGTGTGCAATGCATTGCTATCATGTACATCCAACAGTTTCCCAAGTAAGTTTCTCTGGTCTGCTTAGGCACCTTACCCTCTCTATTTCATATGCTCTTTTCAATTACTTGGCTTAATTATTGCTGTGTGCATGTCCATCGGTATGGGTTCATTCCTTGGCAACCTTCTAGTGTCAAGCTTGCCCTCTAAAACACTGTTTCTCTTTCCATCTCCATCAGTTGCCGGTAACTTCATAGCTATAGGTGGGCTTCATGAGTTCTTCCTCCATGCATGCTAGAATTGTGGTTGATTTGATCATCTGTAGATAACCACAGCTGTTGTGAACTTATGACTCTGATGGCCTGTCATGTCTAGATCATATTTTTGACTGGCTCTTAAAATCATTTTGCCCTCTCTACTGAACTGTTTTCTAAGCTTCCCTTTTGGGGTTTGGGGAAGGAGTTGACAAAGGCATTTCATTTAGAACTAAACATTTGCAAGTATTCTCAGCAATTTTACAAGTTCTCCATATTAATATTCACTGTAAATAAGTACAGGTCTATGGGTAACATGAATATTTAGAAGGCAGTTAGACAAAATATCTTTTATCAAAATAAATGTGCAGATTCCAACCTAAGTTCTATGACTTTCCCAGAATCAATTTTTGACCAGATTTATAGCTTAAATTCTCTCCTGTGAAGTAGACTTCAAATCTAATCAGAAACTGGTTATTTATGCAAATAACCTACAAACCCTTATTATATCAATGGCAACATTTTGTATTGTAGCATGTTGGGTACAGTATTGGTAAGGTCAATGATGTCTTTTATTCTCCCATTGGCCTGCATAGCGCCTTCCGGCACTTTTAAAGGTAGGCTCCAAGAAAGAAGTTTCCAGAAGGGTTTAAGATTGATTTCTCAATGTCCTGTAAACAAAATATGTGGCATCTTCTACAGTAAGGTAGTCCCTCTTAAATATGGTAGATAACCAAGAATACAACAATAGTGATTTTGAGACCTCTGGGATCAATTTGACTGAGAGAAATAGAATGTACTGTTCTCATCATTGGCCAAAGAGGTCTCTTTGTATAGTGGACACAGGAGTGGGCACAGGTAGACTCCGAACTGTTGAGAGTGCTGAGAATAATTAACTGTTGAGTGATTATTCTTGATTCAGATGTGTGCATCCACCACTCTATCTCAAATCTGAGGTAACACTGTGGAAGCTAGGGCAATAAGAATGTAAGTGACACATGGCAGGGAGAATTGTGGTGATACATACTGAATATTATGAGCCAATTGTATTAATGAACTCATGGCAAATAAGGTTGTCCTCACGAGAGCCACATACGTCTTTGCTCACAAACAACCAAGAGCTGATGTGGAGATGTGAGGTCTCACCCCTGAGTGAGGATCTATTTGCAGGTAAGGGCTTCTGGAGAATTGGCAGCCATCTTTCTTCAGGGTTGCAGCCACTGTCAAGTTGTCTATGAGCAAATTAATTATCCCATACTAAACACACATGTGAAAAACCTGAATCATAAATGGAAAATAAGCAGGAGAGAGAGGAGGATGGGGAGAAAGAAGGAAGAGTTGGAGGAGGAAGAAGAGGAGGAGGGGGAGGAAGAGGAGGAAAGGGGGTAAAGAACACGAAGAAATGGGAGTGCAACCGCTTGGAGAAGCAGAAAGCTCTGGAGGAAATAGGAGGAAGTGAGTGGTGAATATGAGAGAAGGGGTGGATATAATTAAAATATATTATATTTATGTAAGAAATTCAAACAAAGGAATCAACTGGGAAAACGAGTTATAATAAAATCAGAATTGCGTAATTGTTTTCTAGAAGTAGGACAAAAAGAAAAAATTAAAAAATACCTTTCAAAAGATGTACTTTGAACATTATCCTAAGATTTATTCATTTGGTAATTAAAATTAACTTTGAAAATGTTCATTATTCTATCCCTTTCAATGAAATAGTAAAGAATAGGGCAAATTAAGTTATGGAAAAATGTCACTGAAGATTTGAGTAATAAAGAAAATAATTAAGAAAAAATAACCTCTTTTCAGATGATCATTAAAATCAGCAGAAAGAGATCTGGCCTCAGAAATGAACAGATTTACCTTGTTTAGTAAGAGATATTCTGCTTCTGAAAAGAACACACACACACACATATACATGTACATGTGTGACCATATATTTTTATGTATGTATATGCAGAGTGGCAAATATGTGTGAAAATTTTATTGCTCTTAAATACAATGTCTATATAACTATTGTATTAATAGAAATTTCTATTATTTTCAACATCATTACCTCTCTTACTTGTTGAAGATTGATTGGCAGTGTATGGCATTGCTTTTGCATCCTCCACTCTTTTACATTCTTCTGTAGTTCTATTCTATTGCTAACAGCCCACAGATTACTTCTTGCATGTTTGGTATGTTTGCAGTCAGATAGTCTTCTGCCTTTGTTCTTCACCTTCAGTAGTTACTGTTGAAAGAATAAACAAACTGGAAAGTGTTGTTAAATAGACTATATCACCCTTCTTTTTTTTATCATGGAGCATGTAGCAATTTATTCAAATTTGTACTTTTCTCCATGAGATGTTGTATAGATTTATACTTGATTTATAT
>JADRCC010576002.1:4382-15671 GCA_019843855.1 Hylomyscus alleni
GAATTGAACTCAGGATGTCTGGAAGAACAGTCAGTGCTCTAAACCGCTGAGCCATTTCTCTAGCCCCCAAGGTCTAGCTTTATGGATGTGACCTTTGGAAGGTTGACTGTGCTCCAGTGGATAACTGCACACGTCCGACTTCAGGTCTTCTAGTAACCCACTGAATTTGACAAGTGCCTATGACAATAGGCACACGGAAGAGGAGCTGGGGTGCGTGCGTGCGTGCGTGCATGCGTGTGTGTGTGTGTGTGTGTGTGTGTGTGTGTGTGTGTAATAAAATACATTGTATGTGTATATGAAACTCTTAAGGAATACACACACACACACACACACAATGGTTTTGGAGCTCAGCAATTAAGAGCACCAGCTGTTTTTCCAGAGGTCCTGAATTCAATTCCCAGCAACCACATGACGGCACACAACCATCTATAATGGGATCTGATGCCCTCTTGTGGTATGTCTAAAAATAGTACTCACACATAAATCTAAAAAAAAAAATGGTTTTGGTTTCTTGAGGCTGGAGAGATGGCTTGGAGATTAATACCGGCTGCTCTTTTAGAGAATCTAAGTTCAATTCCTGCATCCATTTGGCCCTATATGATCATCTGTAAGTCAAATTCCAAGGGATGTGACACCCTCTTTTGAGACAGAGTTTCTTTGTATAGCCCTGGCTATCTTGGAACTCACTCTGTAGACCAGGCTGGCCTTGAACTCAGAAATCCACCTGCCTCTGCCCCCCAAGTGTTAGGATTAAAAGTATGCGCCACCACTCCCCAGCTCAAAATACACCTTTTTAAAAGAGAAATATCAGGGCTGGAGAGGTGGCTCAGTGGTTAAGAACACTGACTGCTCTCCCAGAGGTCCTGAGTTCAATTCCCAGTATTCACAACCATCTGTAATGGGATCTGATGCCCTCTTCTGGCGTGTCTGAAGATAGCTACAGTGTACTCATATACATAAACTAAATAAATAATTCTTAAAAAAAAAAGAAAGAAAATAACTTAGCTAGTGTTTGCCTGTGTATCCAACTAATACTCATTTAAGCACCACCATTTCAAATCACAATTATTGGATATCTGTATATTGACAAGAGATTTTTCCTTTGTCCTGCTTGGGCTACAGAGTTCAAGGCCAGCCTGAGCAACTTAATGAACCATGTTTCAAAAATACATGTGTATGAAGAAGGGAAGGTGTGAGGGACAGAGAGGAGGAGGAAAAAGAAGGAAGGAGGGAGAAGGAAGAAGAGAAAGGTTAAGGATACAGCTCAGTGGTAGGGTGCTTGCCTCGCATGCTCAAGGTCCTGGGTTCAAGTCCCAGTTCTGCCAAAAAGAAATAGTCTAGAGCATTGGTTCTTGACCTTTCTAATGCTGTGACCCTTTAATACAGTTCTTCATGTTGTCATGACCTTCAACCATAAGATTATTTAGTTGCTACTTTCTAATTTTGCTACTATTATGAACCATAATATAAATATCTGATATGCAGGATATCTAATATGGAACCCCCAGAGGATCCAGTCCCACAGGTTGAGAACCGCTGGTCTAGAACCACATGTGGGAGTGCAGTCCTATAATCCCTGCGCCAAGCAGGGCTTGAATTCAAGGCTGGCCTGGGCTATGTAGTGAGACTGACTATAAATAAATAAATAAATAAATAAATATAAATAAATAAATAAATAAAGCAGTGCCTGGAATTCCAGGAATTAAGAGGCGATGAAGGAAGTTTGCCTTGGGTTTGGGGTCTTTCTAGGCTATGCAATGTGTTTTGTGATTTTTTGTTTTTTGTTTTTTCGAGACAGCGTTTCTCTGTATAGCCCTGGCTGTCCTGGAACTCACTCTGTAGACCAGGCTGTCCTCGAACTCAGAAATCTGTCTGCCTCTGCCTCCCAAGTCCTGGGATTAAAAAGGTGTGTGCCACCACTGCCCGACTATGCAATGAGTTCCAAGCTAAGCTGGACTATAAAAGGAGAGACCCTGTAAAGAGCAAGGAAAAACCCCAAGCATCAGCAGAAATCACACACATACAAGCCCACTCTCCTGTCCCCTCTGAACCTTCACTTACCCTACACGCCTACTGCCTACCCTGTAAAGTGCTCTGAAGCAACTGTGTGCAAGATAGAACTTGCCCAAGGCCTTCTGGTGCTTGACCTGATACTAAGTGCTGGAGATACAAAGCTGAGCAGTGGAAGAATCCCCTCCCGTTCAATGAGCCCAGCCCTCAAAGATTCCCCCTGAGGAAAGAGCCCGGAGCTGTCCACCGCAGCAGTGAGGTGAGGTGAGCCTTAGCGACCAAAGACTCCGGGCTGGGACAGCCTGTGCAGGTCAAAGAGAGCTTGGAGACAGAAAACCTTGAAGAGGTGGAGAGGAGCCCAAAACCCTGATAAGGGTTGTTCTAGGTGGCAGAATTTGCCCAAAATCCATACCCCTCCCCCAAGTGCACCCTACTCCCCCTCCCCTCCCCTCCCCTGGATTTAGGGAAAGGCCTTGGAAGTCTTATGATACAAGGCTTAGGAATTTCATCATGGACCATCTCGGGGATTTGCTTGTTCACTGGGAAGCTTACTCTGCCAGTTACACAGGTAAAGGGTGGAAGTCAGATATTGGGAAAGCGATTAATAATGTGACTTGGTGCAGAGCCGAGTTAGGCATAAAGGAACTGGCTTTCTAGCAGCAGTGAGGACAAAGATGAGAGACATGGGAGAAAGATTTAGAGAGATGTTCAGGAGCACTGACAGAATATGAGTGGCCAGGGACAGCCAGGTGAAACAGCTCATGAGTGTGAGTCCAGCAATCAGGAGACTGAGGCAGGAGAATTCCTTGGAGTTTGAGATCAATCTGACTAGAAAGTTCTAGGCTGAACTGTAGGGTAATATCACAAAGGAAAGGGGCCAGGGTTGCTCCACAGAGCAGAATCATGACAGCAAAGGCTGGAACTGTTAAAGTGAGGAAGCAACTCCAGGGAAGGTGGGACTTAAGGGTGAAAATCTGGGGTTTCCTGTGCAAAGGTAAGTAGCGAGTTCTGGCACCATGCTTGCAACTTTGTAGCCCTCAGTTCGCTTGGCTGCTGTATCTGGTCCTTTGAGTACCCTTTCTGAAAAGCCCACCTCTGATTTCAGTGTATCTTATATCCTGCTACCCTGCAGATCTATGCCCTTGACCTAAATTCCAGTCACTTCTCTTTTGCAGGCCACAACCTCTCTGTCTTTATCTTGGCCCAGATCTCTTTCAACCCAGAGAGCGACTGGTGAAACCTGGGTGGCCTTGGGCTAGGGATCCACCTTAGTGGAAGAACACTTGTTCAGCCTGTATGAACCCTTTGATTACATCCTTAGTACCTCATAGAAAAACCATTAACACTTTCTAAGACAGAAATATGGTCCATACCCTTCCTCAGTGGTCATCCTGAGGCTATTTGGATGGTGTTGACGGGTCCTAGCCCTTAAGCCAGATGGCCCACAAGGCTGGGGTGATGTTCCTACCCCTTTGCTCAGTGGGTCTCCTTCAGACCAGCTGGGTGGGGGAACACAGTACTCCAGAGCTCCAGGACCAAATACTGTGTGCTGGCCTGAAAAGGCCTTCTCCTATCTGATTCACACCTCCCCCGCAGCTAGCTCCCATCAGCCTTCTGAAGGCCACATCAGGGTGTGTGAGGCAGGTGCTCTGTATTTTAACACACAACCACCACCATACACAAAGACTAAGCTGCACTATTAAATCTCCATTTCACAAACCAGGAAACTGAGGCACAAAGAGCTTCCCCCACCCCCAAGGGCATAGACTCAACAACTGGATCCGGTCTAGTGAGTTTTCTCAGGTCTATGTCAGATGCCATGGTTTGGATTGTTTCTTGGCTCATTCCTGTATCCCTGGTACAGGGCCCGAGATCGTCATTTCACTCGCCGAATAAATACCAGGTCCCTAGGGGCACTTTAAGAAAGAGCAAAAGCAAATATTCTTTATACATCCATCAGTTGACAGCTCCTGAACACCTACTATATGCCTAGCTCTAGGCTTAGTGCTAGACAAAGAGTAGGTAAAGTTCAAGGGCTCTTGAGGAAGAAAAATATCAAACCCACAAAGATAATGTGTCTCTTTTCTGTTCCTAAAGTCGTCATGAATTATCTATCACATCTCTCTCCTAAAAATATTTCTGGGCAGGCTGCTCCAGAAAGCGCCCTGGTGGAAGCTTCCTGTGGGTGGTTAGTGAGAAGTGCTTTAACTGCAGCTCACTCGGAGCTCTGCTGAAAAAGGCTCCTGAGGCTACAGCCAAGTCCAGTGCTGCCATCTGCTGGCCACATAGAAGATGCGCCCTAACCTAGGGTTTGTGGCGTAGTCAAGACTCCAGTTCAGCCTCCCTGTAAAACCTGTGGGTCATCTGTAAGACCAGATAGATGTACTCGGGCCTAGACATGTAGAATTATCATGTAGAATTATTCAATCCATTCCCAGACATGTAGCATACGCACGTTCTAAACTTCACTGTAGTCTTCTCTACTTTGGTCTGCCCTTCTTTTCATTCCTATGTAGGGTGGTGAATTACTTTTACGTCTAGCTACTTTGCTACAAAAATTTTTTATTAGCTGTAGGAGTCCCCTCCCCCGCCCTGTGGAATTTTTAGGACCACTTATGTATTCAATCATGTCGTATGCAAATAAAGGTACTTTGACTTCCTTTCCAAGCTAAATCCCCTTTGGTCTGCTTTAGTTGTCTTAGTGCTCTAACTAGAACTTCACGTACTACATTGAATAGATATGGAGAGAGAGGACAGCCTTGTCTGCTTCCTGATTTGGGTGGAATTGCTTTGAGCTTCTCCATTTAAGTTGAAGATGGTTATGGGATTGCCGTGTGCTTTATAAGGTTTGTTATGTTGATGTATGAACCCGTATCCCTGAACTCCCCCTACCCCCAGTACTTCTATCATGAAGGGTTGTTGGATTTTTGTCAAAGGTTTTTTTGTGCATCAAATGTGATCATGGAGTATATGTCTTTAAGATTATTTATATGGTGAGTTTACACTGATCAGTTTACACATGTTGAACCATCCCTGCAGCTCTGGCATGAAGCCTACTTGATCATGGTAAATGATCGTATTATAGACCAGGCTGGCCTCAAACTTCCAGAAGTCTGCTTACCTGCCCGTCCCAAGTGCTGGGACTAAAGGCGTGCACCACCATGCTTGGCTCTCTTTCATCGCTGGTATTCTGTTGGTGAAGCTTGCCTCTGCGGTTCCTGTTTGAGTTTCTAAAATTTCCATTTCCAGATTTCTCTCCCTCTGGGTTTTCTTTATTGATTCTATTTCTACTTTCAGGTGGTGACCTGTTTTGTTCATTTCCTTCCACTGTTTGTGTTTTCCTAGAGTTCCTTAAGGGATTTACTAGCTTCCTCTTTAAGGTCCTTTATCATAGTCATAGAGGCTGTTTTAAGGTCTTGTTCTTGTGATTTCAGATATGCTGGTATATTCAGGGCCTCTGCGGCAGGGTTGCCAGGCTCTCGTGGAAACATATTGACCTGGCTGTTATGGTGGTTTTGTGCTGGCACCCAGGCATTGGGGATTGGGAAGATTATAATTCTAGATTCTGATATAATGGTCTAGTCTCTGTTGGGTGGGCGTTTTGTTCCTAGGTTTCTGTTGTCCTGAGTGTGATGGCTGTGTGTTGCTTGGTGGACAGTTTCTCTGGGGTTCTGGTAGGTGTGGCCACTGAGGGTCTAGGTAAAATGTGTTTCTGGGTATGGGGTGCTGACACTTAGGAATGTGGATGGATTGAAAGAGGGCTGGGGGGAGCACAGAAGGGACTACAATAGGGTGTCCCACCAGGATTGGTAGTCCCTCTCAAATGGAGGCAGAGAGTGAAAAGAGGTCAGAGCATAAGGTTTGCTGCGGAGCTGGGGGGTGAGACTGTGAGATTGGACTTCGGGGGGTGCAGGGAGAGGTGAAGAGCTGCAGTTGGCCTGCTTCCTTTTTCTGGCCTGTGGGTTCCCTGGCAATGCCTGCGGGAGTTGGGAGGTGGGATGAGGCAACAAGGAGGGACAGGGAGGTTTGAAAGGGAAGATGTATGGGATCCCTTGGAGATAGGGGCGAGGTGGGAGGGGCTGCAGTAGGTGCTCCACCTGCAGAGCTGGGGTGGAGACCGGGGAGGGGGTGGGGCAGGGGGTGGATTGGGAGGAGCAGGAAAGGTGAAGATCTAGTTAGTCTACCTCCTTCCCTGGCTGGAATTGTGTCCTGAATTCTCTGAAAAATAGCTTGTAACCCTCAAAACCAACCACCATAACTACAAACTCCAAAAAGAGGTGCCTGTCATGGCCTCCACGACGCAGGATCAGAAGTGTTCCATACTTTGGAATTCTTCATATTTGGAAATACCTGCACATAGACTTTACCCATTGAATATCATGTCAGCATTCCAAACAGTTCTTATCTAGGGGTACTGTAGGTTCTTTGCCATAGGGATGCCTAACCTGTATTGTTTATCATTGTTGTTTCTATTTACAGACAAGGAAGTGAGATAGCAAGTGTGGGGTTATCTTCCAGTCAACTGATAGTGACTTCACACACATAGCTGTCCCCAAAGGAAAGGACCACAGCCACTTCTCACAGAGTGTTCTAGAACGAGAGAGGCAGCAGTCACTTCTGTTCTTTGCTGGCTATTCTGGTGATGTGCGTTAAAAGTTATAGAGATGAATGTCAGAATGTTCAGCGAAGTGCTGCCAGGTCCCGAGAAGTCAAAATCAGGTGTCTGAAGGAGGAGGACCTGGGGGGCCTTTAGCTTGGGGGAAGAGAAGGTCCGAGAGAACAAGAAAGGTGAGCTCAGGGTACCAAGGGAGCAGGACCAAGAAATGTGGGAGCCGCAGAGCCAGATCTGCGCTCACGAGCACTGACTGCTCTGCAGAGAGGATCTGGCTGGGACTCCAGGCACCCACAGGGTGGCTCACAACCATCTGTAACGCCACTTCCAGGGGGTGTGGCGTCCTCTTCTGGCCTTCAGGAGCTAGGCACCCATGCAGTGCATTTATATATATACCAACCAAACACTTTTTGTTTTTAGGCTTAAGTATATTCTAAGTTCAAGAGGAAAAGAACTTAAAATCTTTAGGTGATCAAACTATTTAAAGACAAAGACAAAAGAAAGAAAGAAAGAAAGAAAGAAAGAAAGAAAGAAAGAAAGAAAGAAAGGAGAGATGGGAGGGAGGGAGGGAAGGAAGGAAGGAAGGGAAAGAAAGAGAGAAAGGACGGCTGGTTTCCTGGTGGGTGAGCAGGGATGATTTTGCCTGCCACGTGGGCCTCAGGTTCTTTGTAGCTGCATAAAATCAAATATATAAATTTGACAGTAGGGGTAAAAATGTTCTAAAGGGCAGAGGGAGTTAGGGGAGCAGAAGGGAGAGAGAGCTTTAAAGGCGGACTATGTTCAACATACAGTACACACTGACACCGAAAGCTTAAAACCCGGTTATCTGTGAAGACAGAAAATATAAGGACCTGTAGTGATGGTGCACTTGCTTGTGACATCGTCAGAAAGGCTTCTCAGCTATGTCTTTCCAGAGCTCTAGCTTATTTGAATCTAACTTTCATGTTTTCAATGTCTTTACAAAAGAATTTTCTCATTATTCAGGGTAATACACATTTTTTAAAATACAGCTTTTAAGTTGACAAAAGCCCATTTAATCTTCCAAGACAATGTGCATTTTGAGATTACCTATATTTTAAAACCAAATTATTTTTACTTTTTTTAAAGATTTATTTACTTATTTTTATTTATTATATATAAAGCATTCTGCCTGCAAGTTATGCCCGAAGGCCAGAGGAGGGCGCCAGATCTCCTGATGGATGGTTGTGAGCTGCCAAGGGGTTGCTTGGAATTGAACTCACACAGCAGCCAGTGCTTTTATATAACCTCTGTGCCATCTCTCGAGCCCTAAAACCAACTTCTTACTGCCCAAACAAACACGGTTTCCTTAGGAGGAAAGAACTTATTTGGATCAGTCATAGTTAATTATTGTTTCTATTAATATTGAAAAGGGGGCTGGTGAGATGGCTCAGCGGGTAAGAGCACTGACTACTCTTCAGAAGAGCAACCACATGGTGGCTCACAATCACCCGTAATGAGATCGGACGCCCTCTTCTGGTGCATCTGAGAACAGCTGCAGTAAATTACGCTGGGGCGAGCAGGCCGGCAGAGGTCCTGAGATCAACAGCAGCCACACACATGATAGCTCACGGCCATCTGTACAGCTACAGTACTCATACACATAAAATAAATAAAAATAAATGTTTGCCGGGCGGTGGTGGCGCACGCCTTTAATCCCAGCACTTGGGAGGCAGAGGCAGGCGGATTTCTGAGTTTGAGGCCAGCCTGGTCTACAGAGTGAGTTCCAGGACAGCCAAGGCTACACAGGGAAACCCTGTCTCGAAAAAAACCAATAAATAAATAAATAAATAAATAAATGTTTAAAAAAATATTGAAAAGGTTAGAACACAGTACACTGAGAATTTTCAAAGGTCCTGCGCCATGCCCAGATGTCTCAATCCATTTGTACTGTCTGGAGATTTCCAAAGATTTGCGTTAACTCTTTTTATCCCAGTTATGAAACAGAAACTAAACTTTTGATGTCTACAATTTAAGAGGTGATCTTTCACGACTAATAGAATATTTGAGGTATTCTATAGCACAATTGTGGGAAGCCGCCCATCATTAAAATGGCGCTGATGAGCGAAACAGCCTCTCGCCACTAGATGGCGCTGATGAGCGAACACAGCCTCTCGCCACTAGATGGCGCTGACTTCCCGGGCCTTCCCAAGCTAATGCAAATGAAGCTTGGCACTAACCAATCACTGAAGCTTGCCCCTAGCCAATCATCTGCACCTATGCAAATGCAGTACTTTTGGTGCACCAATCCCAGCCGCCTGGAGTCCTATATAAGCAGGGCTTCTTCGGGCCTCTGGGTCTTCGCTGCCATCTAAAAGAGCTGTACACAATAAAGCTACGCTGGAAGGATTCCTCGAGTGGTGCGTCGTCATTGACCGCGGCACACAATTACCCGAGCTCAAAAAATTAACTGAACAATGGGCTGGAGAGATGGAGGCCCAGCTGTGAAGAGAGTGGACAGCTCTTGCCAGAGACCTGAATTCAGCTCCCTGCACTTACTCTGGGTGGCTCACAACTGTCTGGGACTCCAGTTCCAGGCCTTCCAAGGCCTCTCGGGCATCATACACATGTGCACCCACCACCACTTAATTAAACATAAGAAAATACGTATTTTAAATTAAACAGGGTCTGTACTTTTACTATTGAAAAAGAAATGGGCAACATTACAGTAACTCAAGTGACATTTTTATTTCTAGTCATTTACCCTAAGAAGAAAGTCAGATGTAGTAGCACATACCTTTAATCCTAACACTCAGGAGGCAGAGGCAGGCAGATCTCTGTGAGTTCGAGACCAGCCTGGTCCACGTAGTAGGTTCCAGGACAGCCAGGATGACACAGTGAAACTCTCTCTTAAAACGACAATATAACAGCAACAACAAAAAGAAATAAGACCTGGTTATGTAGACAAAGCCCATAAAATCAGAATTTCTAGCAGGTCTGATATCTTTTCGCTATCATTTTTAGTATTTTTTCACAAGAAAAAAGACAATCTTGTTAGAAAATGTAAAGGAATTTTATATTGTTAACTAATTTCTTCTGTAATGTGACTTTTCATGTACTCTTCTAAACTCAAAGATCATAGATTTGTTTAAAGACTCTAGTTTTTTTATTTACTTATTTATTAATTTTGGTTTTTTTGAGACAGGGTCTCTTTCTACATAGCCCTAGCTGACCTGGAACTCACTATGTAGATCAGGCTGGCCTTGTTCCTAGAGATCTGACTGCCTCTGCTTCCTGAGACCCGGGATCAAAAGCATGTGCCACAGCCTGGCCTCCTATTTCTTTGCTTTTGTTTTTGTGTTTTTATTTTTAAAAGTTTATTTATTTTTTGATATGTATGACTGTTTTGTCTCCTCGTATGTTTGTGCATCACATGCATGCCTGGTGCCCTGGGAGACCAGAAGAGGACATTAGATCCCTAGGAACTAGAGTCCCAGACAGCAGTGAGCTGCCATGTGGGTTCTGGCAATCAAATTCAGGTCCTCTGGGAAAGCAGCCAGTGCTCTTAACCACTGAGCCATCTTTCTAGCCCCCAATACTTCAATTTTAAATAAAATAGTTCATAGAGTACAAATACCTGTAAAATTAGGGGAAATGTGTAATTAATCTTTTTTAATATGCAAATTTTGGTTGTTTAAAATGCCTGTTTCCTCTTCTACTACTGTGAAGGTTTGTATATGCTCGGACCAGGGAGTGGCACTATTGGAAGGTGTGTCACTGTGGGCGTGGGCTTTAAGACCCTCATCCTAGCTGCCTGGAAGTCAGTATTCTGCTAGCAGCCTTCGGATGAAGATGTAGAACTCTCAGCTCCTCCTGCAACCAGGCCTGCCTGGATGCTGCCATGCTCCTGCCTTGCTGATACTGGACTGAACCTCTGAACCTGCAAGCCACCCCAATTAAATGTTGTTCTTATAAAGAGTTGCCTTGGTCATGGTGTCTGTTCACAGCAGTGAAACCCTAACTAAGACAGTTACCTTGACTTAATTAAGCCAGACGGTTGGCTATTTTAATTTTTGGTGTCTTACAGTTATATAATGTAATGCTGTCACGTTTATGTCAAGTACTGAGGATAAAAAGCATTGGATGGTAACAGCTAGTCGGTTTGAGTGATATGATCCAGAGTCTCTTCTTTAACGGCTTTGTCTCTCCTGAAGACTGCTGTCCCGTCAGCTACTCAGCCCTGTTTGTATCAGATCCTAGGACTGAGCCTTGCTAGCAGTGCTGGAAAATTAGTATTTGGTCCCTGCATGCACAAAGCAAGAGACTTAGTCAACAAGGGAGAGTGCAGATCCAAGTTCCTAGAAAGAACCATGTGTCTGGGAGCCCTCTAGAAAGCTGGTGGGCTGATGAGAACTCCAGTGCTTGGAGGAAGGAGTCGCAGGTCTGTAGCCTCATTATAATTTATCTTGAGCTATCTTTAGCTCCTTTCCCCTGCTTTGCACGTGACCTAACATCCTGGTGATTAGCAGGTGAAACCTTTAATACGTTCATAGTAACAAACCACTAACTTCCACCAACAAAATGGTTATAAGAATACGGTCAGGCTGGGCAGAGGTAGCACACTCGGTTGATTCCAGTGCTCTGGAGGCAGAGGAAGGCCAGTCTCTGAGTTTGAAGCCAACCTGGTCTACAGATTGAGTTCCAGGACA
>JADRCC010576003.1:0-19076 GCA_019843855.1 Hylomyscus alleni
CCCCCCCCTTGATCACTAACTGAGAAAATGCCTTATAGCTGGATCTCATGGAGGCATTTCCTCAAGGGGGGCTCCTTTCTCTGTGATAACTCCAGCTTGTGTCAAGTTGACACACAAAACCAGCCCGTACACAGTCACATAGCTTCCGGGGTAAGTGGGACTCTAACTGTCACAGAAAACTGAAATGATTCACCTAGAGACCTGGGACAGAAAGCAAGGACACAGGAGACCATGCCTTTGGGTAGATTGCCGTATGGGGAGCTGGGGAGAGGCTTCAGTGATAAAGTGCGTGCAGCGTAAGCAGGAAGGCCTGTATTCGTATCCCAAGGATGCACATTGAACAGCCAGGTATGAGCTGCATGTGCTGTGCTTGCAGTGTAAGCTTGATAACTAGGTTAGGATTTCCAGAATCCCTATAAAATCAGACCCAGTAGCACCCTGTAATCCCCATGCTCCTAGGACAAAATGGGAGGTGGAAACAAGAGAGCCCCCCCCCCCCCCAGCTTCTGGACCAGCGAGCCTGGTGTGCACAGCAGTAAATAAGAGACTTTCTCAAACAAGATGGAAGGCTGTTGCCAACATCTGAGGCTTTCCTATGATCATCCCACATGTCCTATAGCACCCGCGTGTTCTGCTCATGCTGTGCCAGGAAGAGTTGGTGAACCCCCCAAGAACCACCAAGGAGCCGTCTCCGATGATGTGATAGCATTAGGGTCTCTTGATTACAAGCTCAGGTTTGGGCTCTCCTCCCTCACACAGCAGGACAGGAAGGGAAGGCTGAGCAGCCTCGAACCCTCAGCAGGACAAGTTTTTAGTGGAAAATAGGAACAAGTGAGGGGCTGAGGAAGGGGGTGCCCTGTCTGGCAAGCATCTCATAGAATGACTATAAGCCGACAGGTGGGTGCTCTGAAGCAAGACTATATACTATCACAAACGGTCTGAAAGGACATCTGAAACAATCAGACTAATCTTTGATTAACTGTGGCTAAGAAGTAGCTGGGGAGTAATTCTGGCCAAGGACAAGCCGTGGGGTCCTTCCTGGGACGTGGGTACAGCTTGGGTTCTGTTGTACGTTAAGTTCTCAGGCTTTATTTCTTTCCTTTAAGATGGAGGCCGGTCCCAAGATAGAGTAAGTTTGGCCTCTCACTCACACATGTGAACATACACAGAGGTATTTCGTTTTGTTTTAAAAGTTGGAATGTCAGTAGAAGTATGTGTCTGCAACCCCAGGCCTGGGAGGCAGAGGAGGAGGACAGGACCCCATGACTTGTTGGTCTGCCAGACTAGCCAACTGGTTAACTCCCGGTTCAGTGAGAGACCCTGTCTCAAAACACCAGGTGTAGAGCAGAGCTCTGAGGAAGATACCCTACATCAATCCCTGATCTCCAACATGCCTACACACAAACACTCACAATACAACATTTAAGATAAAAATAAATTGAGCTATGAGCCAGGCTCTTCTTCTGTGCCTTGAGTTCTATGTTTCTCATTCAGGGGCTTAATTTAGTTGCTTCTAACACCTGAGTCAGATGGATGAACGGTGGTGTCCTGGAGTGGTCGGTCTGGTCTATGACTGAGGCTGTGACACCGGTGGCAGCACAAACTAGCTGTGATTTTTATCAGGGTAGAGTAGCCTTGCCAATTTCTACAGCTTGAAAATCAAAACAATACTTACCTTGCAGGAGATCTCATCCTAAGTCCTTAAGGGCTGTTCAACAAGATAACAATTAGCGCTTGTTTCAAAACCCTGTAATGGTCTTAATGGAGGGTCATTTTCTAAGGAAAAAAGTTATTGGAATTGAATTGGAACTTGCCTCGCTCTACGAACGGGGGCTGACGGAACTGATAGTCTCCATCCGTGTGTCCACCAACAGTCCCCACTGGCTGGCTGCTCACCGGTGAAGTTTTAGTTCTAGGAAACCCAGTGTGACAACATGACGTTCAGTAGGAAAGCAAGCCTGGTGAGACGCAGCATGTCTGAGCCGTCAGTCTGCCTGCCTTCTCTTCTCCCTCCCTGCCTTCACAACTTCCTTTTCTCCTCAACTCTATTCCTGTATTTCCTCCGTTCCCCCCACCCCCATCCCCTCAGGGGCCGAGATGAAACTCAGACAAACACCAGACCTTTCCTTCAAGATCTGGGTCAAACTGACACATGCTGCAGGTACCTTATAACCCCTCTCCTTAGTCTGACTTAGGAAATGAATTGATCTTATCACGTGGCAACTGAGCTGGTGTTGGAGTCTCCTCTGCTGCACCTCTTCCTTTCAAGGTCCCCGCAGCAATGATAAGTAGAAACAGGAAGCAAGCGATGTCACCTGGATCTTGTTTGTCCTCTCATATAGGCTGCTGCTACTGCCCTAAGTTATTGTCATAGTTGTCCTCAGAGACCCTTCTGTGACTTCCCTGCTCAGGCCACCGGGTATGTATTAGAAACTCTAGCGGATCCCTTCATGGTCCCCAGAAAATATCAAAGAAATTACGCCCCCCCCCCCTTGGGTTCTGTGATAAAGCTGAATGGCTGTGATCTTGTCGGCTACTGTCCAAACCATACTTTGTAGTAATTGTGTCTCAGGAGAGGGCTGGCAGGCTCTGTGGATTTTAATCAGTTGGGTATGTGGTTAATATTGATTGTCTTGACAGGATTTAGAATCGCCATGGAAACAAATCTCCATGCATGTCTGTGAAGGATTATCTAGATTAGGTAGCTGACGTGGGGTGACCTCCCCTAAAATACAGTTGGACCATTCCATGGGTCAGCGTCCAAAACAGAATAAAACAAGAAAGCAATCTGAGCACTTGTCTCTCTCCGCTTTGCGACTGTGGATGTCACGGGGACACTATGTGGGGAAAGTTGTGGAACCTTTAGGAAGTGGAGTCTGGCTGGAGGACGTATGTCAGTGGGGCCAGGCCGTGAGAGTTGGTCGTAACTTCCGTCTACCTACAGCTCACTCTCTCTGCTCTGTGTTTGTGATTAGCAGCATGATCGTCCGGCTTCTTCAGTTTCCTGTCGCCATCTAATCCCCCAAACCAATATCACGGGCTCTCCCTCTGGAACCCTAAGCCAACATGAGCTCTTCCTTACCTGGGCCATAATATTTTATCACAGGGACAAAATGCAAGTAATGCAATGGCTCCCAGGCATGGGGGGCATAGTAGTAGAAATCGATGAAAGTAATAGAAAAAGAGCGAGATGGGGTGGGAGTCAAAAGGGAAAGTTCCTCATGGCTACAAATAGGACCTAGATGGACATCATAGACAGCGCAATGGGCAGCGCAGCTCCGGACTGGATGTGTGCTGGTAGCCCAGCGGGCAGCACAGCTCCGGATTGGATGTGTGCTGGTAGCCCAGCGGGCAGCGCAGCTCCGGATTGGATGTGTGCTGGTAAACCCAGAAGGTAGCGCAGTTCCGGATTGGATGAGTGCTGGCATACACCAGTGTGCTAGTCATTTATAAATGGTGCCAGGTTTCCTGGAAGTCAGTCATTGACTCATTAAAAAAAAAAAAAAAAGACAAAAGACAAAAGACAAAAGCAAACCAGTGATGCCACGTGATTCCTGGAGGGATGGCTCTCTATAGTGGGGTGTCCAAGTGCTTCTTGGGCGTATATATGGAGGGCCAGTCGTGGAGACTCGGGTTTGTTTTTTTTCACAGCAATGTTGGCACTGTGTCAGCACTCACTCAAGAGAGAAAGGGAGACCATACATTCAGATGTAGAGTAAGAGAGCCAATGTGACTGAAGAGCCTTCCTGAGGAGTGAGCTTTACTTTTGTAGAGAGAGACTTTCAGACAGGAACGACACACTCGTGTTGGATTTTCCTTCCATGTGTCTGAAGTGGTGGATGGACATGGGTGGGAATGTGTGCCTTGTAAGAAAAGGCACCCCTGACCTACACAGTCCTTTAGGACCCCTTCAGCTGCTTTTGGGGACACCTGACTAATTACTTCTTTACTTCAAAGAACAGTTTAGAAACTGGAGACAATCTCTTTCAAAGACTTAACCAACATCGAAAGGGATTTTTCTTTCAGTGTTGTTTTCTCCTGCAACTCGGAGCCGAACACACAAAGTCTAGGCTTCTCCAGGAGCAGGTCTTGTTTGAACTAAGACTCCGGTGGGAACTATCTTGTTGATTTTTCCTCTGTGGTGCAGCTTATTGTTTCCTATCTGAGGATAAGACATACAATCTGAACTACCTTGTTCACTGTCTATCGTTTATGTATTTATTATAGCTTAGTTATCTGCTTCTCTATGATGGTTGGTTGTCAATTTGACAAAATCTCCAGCAGTGGTTCTCACCCTTCCTAACGCTTCGGCCCTTTAATCCAGTTCCTCATGCTGTGATGGTCCCCAACCATAGGATTATTTTCGTTGCTACTTCGTAACTCTAACTTTGCTACTATTATGAATCCCAATGTAAATATCTGTGTTTTACAACAGTCATAAGTGACCCCTGCAAAGGAGTTGGTGGGCCTCCAAATGGGGTCGAGACCCATAGGTTGAGAGCTACTGCTCTAGTATCACCTGAAGAAGATTCGATGGGAGTTGGTCCGTGGAAGTGTCTGTGGGTACCTCCGTGGGACGACTGTCCTGGTTATATTAATTAAGGTGGGAAGATCTACCCATTTCCTGGGAGTGGATCTTGGATTGTACAAGAGTGAGAAAAATGAGCAGAGCGTTAGGATACTGCATTAAGTCATTGCCTTAAACTCTTGACTGGGTATGCGAAGTGACCAAGGTCCTCCTGTTTTGACTGCCTCCTGACGACTGACTATAACTGTGAATTAAATGTACGCTTTCTCCCTCACATTGCTTTCATCGGGGAAATGAAACCAAGACATTCAGCTGCCGGAAGGTGAGCTGGAGGAGAGCTGGTGTTAGTTTCGTGTCCCCAGCACCCAGAGTCATGTCTAGCCATGTAGGGAACTTGGTGGATGTTGGTTCAAAGACTGAAGGAGATTTGATGTTGAATGGTTTCCATTTGGACATGCTAAAGTTCACGCTTAAACAGCTCTGCTACATAATTGCACAGGCTGGTTTTGTGCATCAACTTGACACAAGCTGGAGTTATCACAGAGAAAGGAGCCTCCCTTGAGGAAATGCCTCCATGAGATCCAGCTGTAAGGCATTTTCTCAATTAGTGATAAAGGGGTTGGAGGAGGGCCTATTGTGGGTGGTGCCATCCCTGGGCTGGTGGTCCTGGGTTCTATAAGAAAGCAAGCTGAGCAAGCCATGGGAAGCAAGCCAGTAAGCAGCACCCCTCCATGGCTTCTGTGTAAGTTCTTGCCTCCAAGTTCCTGCCCTGTGTGAGTTCCTGTCCTGACTGCCTTTGGTGATGAACAGCAATGTGGAAGTATAAGTTGAGTAAACACTTTTCTCCCCAACTTGCTCCTTGGCCATGATGTTTTATGCATGAATACAAACCCTGACTGGCACACTAATCGTTCATTCTGGTCCTGTTTCTTAATCTTATTTACTTAATTCAATGACAATCTGAATTTGAAACCAACCTTG
Organism: Hylomyscus alleni; assembly: GCA_019843855.1. Classification (NCBI taxonomy): domain Eukaryota; kingdom Metazoa; phylum Chordata; class Mammalia; order Rodentia; family Muridae; genus Hylomyscus; species Hylomyscus alleni. Next base: position 5,510 of record JADRCC010576003.1, read on the forward strand.
TGTAGGTCTTGGCTAAGATGTAGGCACACTCAACTGGCTCGCCCCACCTTGAAAGACAACGTGCTTAGAGAGGTCCAGGAGGATCCATCAAGTGCGATTTCAGGAGAGTCAGCTCAGAGTCCTGCTAGGTTTCCTGGAGATCTAGCAGGGTATTACAAAAGAAAGCTTCCCGCTGTCATTGTTCTGGCTCTCAGAAATAGAAACTCAAGCTTGAGGTATTAAGGGGCCCTAAATTAGAAACTCAGGGGCTAAAAAGATGACTCAGCAGTTAAGAGTACTGACTGCTCTTCTGAAGGTTGAGTTCAAATCCAGCAACCACATGGCAGCTCACAACCATCTCTAATGAGATCTGACACCCTCTTCTGGGGTGTACAGTTACAGTGTACCTACATATGATAAATAAATAAACCTTTGGGCCTGAGCAAGCGGGGTCGGAGGGAGAAGAAAAAGAAAAACAAAAACAAAAACTCAGAAGTAAAAGAAAAAAATCAGAATTCCTGTAAACATTTTCAAACTGGCTCATGTCTGTGAACATTTGGTTCCCCAGCCTGTCTTAGGAGATTGTAGGCCTTAGGAAGATGAAGCCTGATGGGATGGAGTGGGCCACTGGGGGTGTTGGTTGGTTTTGGTCTCCTGGTTCTAACACAAGGACAGGGGACCAGGGACTTCGCGTTCCTGCTGCCATAACTCCACCACCACTACCAGCTGTATGTAGCTCCTTGGACTGTGAACCAAAGTTGCTTCTCCCTTGAGCTACAATGTTACATTTTTGGTCTTGGCTACAAGAGAAGTAACTCATGTAAGCCACCGGAGTGGGGGGTCGGGTTGGGGTGTGTGTGTTCCTGCTGAGAAATAAATAAGGGGAGGAGCAAAACAAGATGTGTTTCACCTTTAAAAAGAAAAACAACCCGAAGAGAAGGCCATGCCTGCAATTGTCCCCGCAGTAACTCCAGCCTGGGAAACAGAGCCAGCCACAGTTTGGCAAAGATTCTGGATCTCTGAGAGAATCAATACCTTGGCCGGACTCCTGAGAAACCATACAGAGGTAATTCAAAAATGATGAGCAATTGAAAAAAAAATAACTTCTAGATACAAAATATAAAAATAGTTCGAGGTAACTTTCATTTCCTTTCCCCCCAGTGAAGGTCACTCCTCCTAGCTCAGGGATGAGTCCCAAATTGTATTATCCCGTTAATTCCGTGTTCTCAATGGTGACTCACACAGTCTCCAACGCAGGCAGAGGAGGTGGAGGGCAAGAGGGAGCAGCTACTTTATGAGTTCTTTTCCTGTTCACTTTCTTACTCTTTCATGTCTCCCCCCACCCCAACTTCAGCCTTTATTTATAAATCACCAGAACATCTGGCCAATTTACTTAATATCCAGATGTTTGGGCCTGTTTCACATTGCCATTTTTAAGCTTTGTAGGTAAATATAGCCTAAGCGAAAGTGAGCGGAGGTTGCCAGCTGCTGGAAGTGGAACTAACTAGCAATCAGCGGCCAACATCTGCTCCTTGTTTCTCCACGGCTTCCTGGCTCAATCAAAAAGAATATGTGTAATCTTTGAAGAAATTCCTGGATTTTATTTTTTTTTTTTAATCACTGGAGAATCTTCACCTTACCAGTAAGAGAATCCAGAAGGAAACTTCTGGAAATGGTCGGAGTACATTCACACGTTTGCTATGAGAATCCCATTAGGGTGAGAGCCGAGATCCAAAACCCGCAAAACCGTTTGTCTCTCGGCCTCCGTCATCTGCGTTCCTTCTCCAGCTGCACCCCAGCATGCCCCTGATAAGCATGGTTAATTACCTTGGTCCAATGCCATCCTGCAGGAGCCACAGACTAATGACTCACAGTCCTACTGGGCTGTAAATCAAAGCTTTAGTCCAGCCTGCGGGGCCACATTACAATGATGCCTATGGTGCTTTGAGTCCTTGGCCACATAGCCCTGAGCCAGTCAGGCAACATGGGAAAGGTCCAAACCTTCCTTATGGTTTGGATGTGATAGCCAGAAGGAAATACGTTTTACACAACTGGTCACTAGTCAAAACATCCTTCCTACAGGTGACAAGTTATATTTGCTATTCTCGTCTTGATTTTATTTTGAGTTTATTACTGATTTATTTATCAGTTGTTCACTCATTCATTCCGTTACTGGTGTGAAGATGATCACACACTACAGAAATCACCTACTCTGTTGTTATTATTTTAAAAACAAACATGATCTTAGGTAGCCCAGGCTGATCTTAAACACACTGTGTAGCTGAGGCTAGCTTTGAACTCCCCATCTTCCTGCCTCTACCTCCCAAGTGCTAGGATTACAGGTGTGTGCCACAAGGCTTAGTATAGTGTGAGGGACCAGATCTTTTGGCTTCAGACTCCATCTTAGAGAACCTGACCTAAGGTTGAACTTGAGTTAGCTAACAGGCTGGTGGTACCTAGCACCAGTTTCCAAGTTACCCCCTAACAAGTCTGCACCTCTAGGTTACAAGCCCGCCCCGGACACTTTACTTCTAACAACCAGTAATCAGGAAGAAAGCAGAAGTTAAGTTTATGGTTTGGCTCCAAGCACCAGCCAAGTATGTTAGAGGCCACAATGGCACCCCCAATCAGATGTGTACCAGGCTAGATAACCCCATTTTACTTCTATAAATGCTTGCCTAAAACTAGGCTCAGGGTGCAACGTCCCATTCTGCTGCCTCAGAGCTGGTTCCTTGGTGGTCTTTCGGGGCTTGTGAACAGGAACAAGTGTCAGTCTTAGAAACACTTAGAAGCCCAATAACATGGGGAGAGACCACAAAATTCACAGTCTTACAACTGCTTACAAATAACCTAAAACAAAGAGCTTTATTTCATCTCTTTGACCATCACCAACATTGGACCATTTCTGAACTATACAAACATCAACTCAATATCTCTTGGTTTGGAAAAACCATGCAGGATATTTTATTTGCTTCTTGTAGGCACACAGGTAGAGGTCAGAGGACAACTTGCCAAGGTCGTTTCTCTCTCTTTCCCAAGTAGGTCCAGGGGACTGAATTCAGGTCATCAGGCTTGCTGGCAGGTGCCATTACACAATGGGCATCTTGCTGGCCCTCTGGAAGTGATCATCAATATAATCAACTTTACAAAGCATGAGTGTTTTCATACATCCATGTAGTGTGTTTGGTTCTTGTTCTTCCCCATTTCCTCTTCTTACAGCTCCCATGGGGTCTTTTCCTCCTGCTAAATAATTCCATCTCTACTTTCATGTCTTAAAAAGCCCTAGCCTAGCCAGACGGTGGTGGCACATGCCTTTAATCCCAGCACTTGGGAGGCAGAGGCAGGTGGATTTCTGAGTTCGAGGCCAGTGATTTCCAGGACAGCCAGGGCTACACAGAGAAACTCTATCTTGAAAAAAAAAATCCCTAGCCTAGATTTTCCACATCCCTTGGTGTTTTGTTTTTTTCTGGATCCTTATGGGTCATCGTATGTTTCATCTGTTTCTGCGAGAGATGCGTGGAAATCTTTTAAAATCACTGTGACTTCATAACTTTCTATTTTTGCTCTGTAATGTTTGCCTTCTGTATTTGGAAGCTTATTATTAGATGACTAAAAACTTTAAAAATACCTTATTTTATATGTGTGGGTGCTTGTCTGCATATATGTCTGTGTACCACATGCTCGCCCAGGGAGGCCAGAAAAGGGGCTCAGAACCCCTTGGGATTGTGAGCACTCTGTGGAGAACCCAGGTCCTTTGGAAAAGCAGCCAGTGCTCTTAACCACTGGGCTATCTTTCTACACCAGTGTAAATCTCTTATAACCCCCACAGTGATGGATAGTATCAATTATCAGCTTGACAGATCCTAGAATCACCTAGGAAATGAGCTTCCAGGCATGCCTGTGGGAGATTATTTTGATTGTGTTCATCTAGGTGGGAAGTCCTGCCCACTGTGGGCAGTGCCATTCCCTGGCTGGAATCCTGGATAATGTCAGATAGTGAAAGGATGCTAAGCAGCAGACACACTCAGCATTGTCTGCTGCCTGTCTGTGTGTGGGAGGGGACCAGCTTCGAGTAACTGCTTCCTTGACTTACGTACCATGATGTACCTGTGCTGCTTGGTGTTTTGCCAAACTTGATACAAACCAGAGTCATCTGGAAACCGCAGTTGTGAAATCCCCTCCATCGGGCTCTAGTTGTGATTAGATAATCTGGCATAAGCAATTTAATGGAGTAAGGGGTGTTCTGGTCACAACTCAAAAGGAGTGTTCGAGTTTAGTGTCTGTTCCAGTGTTCTGACCCAAAGCAAGTAGAGGAGGAAGGGACTTACATTTCCTCCAAGTCACATTCCTTCAGTGGGAGAAGCCGTGGCAGGAACTCAAGGCAGGATTCTGGAGGCAAGGGAGAGCTGATGCAGAGGCCATGGAGGGGTGCTTACTGGCTCGCTCCTCATGGACTGCTCAGCCTCCTTTCTTAAAGAACCCAGGGTCACCAGCCCAGGGAAGGCGCCACCCACAATGGGCTGGGCACCCTGCATCAATCATTAATCAAGGAAATGCCCAAGGAAGTTGGGAGAGGAAAAGGGGGCATATGGGTCTCCGTTGTCATAAACCTGCAGAGCCTTTCAGCACATCAAAGCCCAGGCTGGTCTCCAGGTTCCCCAGCATAAAAAAAAAATAAATGCACCTGTTATACATTTAAAAGTCCATGCCAGCTCCTGGCCCTCTGCTCTCCCAGTACCTCACTGTCCTTTAATCCAAGTTTGTCTACACCACACTCTCTACCTCTTGTTATCCTCTTACCCTCTCTGTATACTCTTGCTACTCTCTCCCCTCCCACCTCCCCTCTCCCTTCCCATTCTTTCCCTCCCTTTCCCCTCCCCTTCCCCTCCCTCCCCTTTCTTCTCTTCCTCCCCTCTTCTCCCTCCCTTCTCCCCTCTGCTTCCCCCTCTCTTGTGTTCTTGCTATCTCAGTATCACCACTACCTCTCCCACATCAGTAGTCCTCACCATGTCCGATCTGTTTCTCTTTCTCTCTGATCTGGATTTGTCCAGTTGCCTCTGGATGTGTTCTCTCTCCTATTCACAATAAAAACCTTCCCCTAATAACTGAGCAGTGACATTGACAGTTCCTTTGCTGTGTCTCCTCGCACACGAGTGGAAGCAAAGCCACATCTATGCACATGGGCCAAATAAAAGATCTTCACCCTAAATCAGAAGGGAAAAAGAGAAGCTATTGGATTGTGTAATGGAGTCTTATATTTAGGGGTGCGGGAACTGATGAATGTCATGAGATTGAGGGAAATAAGACAAGGAAGAGAATATTTGTGAAACAAAAAAAATAAAATAAACCAACAACAATATGCTCCTACTTTTGCCGGAGGTATGATTTAGAACAGTAGTTTTTACAGATGTCTGTCTTTGGATAGAGATGGGACACTGTGGGCCGATGAGAAGATGCTGTCTCTTCAGTGATAGCAGGTTCTAATCCATATTGGCTCAGACACATTTCTGAGTTAGAGAAAAAGGCTACATCCACGATGGGGAACTGTAAAGGATTCTCACTGAACACACTCACGGTGGGGAGACAAAGGACAAACACTCAGGAGAAAGGCTGCAAACAGATCCCTGCTAAGGAGCATCCACTGAGGAAGGCTTCCAGGACAGCCATCTTGGCAGCCCAGAAGGAGGGGTTCCAGGGGAATGCTCCCCTAACCTGTTGTCCTGTTTCCTAACATGAGTCCATCACGCACATGGCCTCATACCGTGGGAACTAATCCATATCCCCAGGTGCTTCGTGCTGGTACTTTTCATACATGGGTGGGTTTTCCATGAGTCTGGATCCTCCCTGTACCTCCATCCCTTTGCCCTGCACCCAGGGCACAAAACCCCATCCAGTCCGTTGTTTTGCACTCCTGGACTCCCCTTCAGAACTCACTAATCTATTATTCTCCCTGGGGTACCACAATCTCTGCCCTGGCATTATGGCTGGAGATACAACCCCAGCTTCCCTGCTTGCACCAGGGGGTAGTTTGGACACCCTGGCTTACTCAAAAGACTTTGCATAATCATCCAGCTCAGAGGTGGGAAGAAGGGCCTACTTCGTCCCCTGTTTTTCTGAAATGAGCACTCTTCTTGGACCCTAATTCTAAAAAGCATTTTTGAGTTACTTAGACTTTTATAACATAATTATCAGACCGTAAAACATTAACTGCAGAAGGCCCAAAGGGCTCAAGGCATGGAGCCGTGTTTTGTTAGGGCGTTTAGGTTTAGAGAAAGCCTTTGGATATGGAGGAGAAAGATCCCTCAAATCCACCTTGTTTTCTCTAATAGCCCGGATTCATCTGCTGCTGCTCTGTGGTTTTACGGCTCTCTCCAGACCCATAAATGACATGGCAGGAATAGACACTTCCAGAAAAGAAGAGACAACCAAACAATATAATTGGCATCTCGCTAGTGTCAAAGCTCAGGCTCAGGTATGCTTGTCCTTAATGGACCTGACCCAAATCTTCATGCCCCCAACATAAATCAAATACTGTGTACATTTCCAGGGTACCTCTGGGTCTCAGCTGGGAGAGCCCACTCCCCACAGGCTGCCTCTGCTAGGATTCAGTGTTGCTCAGGGTAGCTTGCCCTGCACCCCCGTCCTCCCTCCCCCAACCCCGTCCTCCAGCTGCCTGTGTCAGCTGCCTTTGTCCAGTATGTGCATCATGAGCCTGATCATCTCAGCACACAGCATGCCCCAGATTACACATTATAAGACTGGTGACTTAGAGGGAGGGTTGCCTCAGCATGGGCCTGGTGAGATAGCCCCTCCCACCGCACCATACCAAGCTCTATAAAACATATCAATGAGCCTATACACATGCACACACAGGAACAAATATACACACCATACATATACACAGAGTATAGGAGTATTTCTTTTTTTTAAATATTTATTTTATGTATATGAGTACACTGTAGCTGTACTGTGAGCCTTCATGTGGTTGTTGGGAATTGAATTTAGGACCTCTGCTTGTTCCAGTTAGCTCCACTCAGTCCCTGCTTGTTCCGGCTCAAAGATTTGTTTATTAATGGCTCAAAGATTTATTTATTATTATAAATAAGTACACTGTAGCTGTCTTCAGATGCACCAGAAGAGGGCATCAGATCTCACTAGGGGTGGTTGTGAGCCACCATGTGGTTGCTAGGATTTGAACTCAGGACCTTCAGAAGAGCAGTCAGTGCTCTTATCTGGGGAGCCATCTCACCAGTCCCTGAAGTATTTCATTCATTCATTCATTCATTCATTCATTCATTCATTCATTCATTCTTGTTGGTTGTAAAATGTGCACAAGCTTAGGCCTCCACCTGCCTCTGCCTCCTGAGAGCCAAGATTAAACCTGTATCATCATGCTTGGACATCTTTTAAGTTCAGCATCACCTTTCAGAATTAGATCTCTCTCTCTCCCTCTCCCTCCCTCCCTACCCACCTCCCCCTTCCCTGTGAGCCACCTCCCTGGCCTATTACTTGCTGCTCACGAATGCTGGTCTTACTACCTTCTGACATAATTCTCATGATATTTAATACATAGTAACTACCCATTATTTATTGAACAGATCAACTTAAGATGAGTTTTCAATAATCTTGACTGGTCAAGAGAAGCATTCGGGGGAAATGGCTCAGCATCAAGAACATGCACTGTTCTTGCTGAACACCTGAGTGTGTTCCCAGCACATATATCAGGCAGCTCACCACTACACATGAGTCCAACTCCATGACACGGGATTAGAGGCCTCTAACATCCAAGGGCACAAGCACTCAGCCCTGCCAAGATACACACTTGTACACATAATTTAAAAGAAAATAAATCTTAAAGAAAATAAAAAAGGATTTCTGATAGATAACCCCTGAACACCAAAAAATAAGTTTCCAGAATTAAGCAGGCCAGGGTTTTATATGCCTCCCTCTCCAAATCCTGGTTCTTTGAGTCTAGCTTAGAAGGTGGCTATGAGCTGCAGTGTGGAGAGGCAGCCCCTGGCTCTCTGGGCAGACCCGTGGCTGTGATTGTTAGGCAGTTTCAGCCACACCAGGCAATCTAGAACTACAAGAAGATAAACATGTCCCTTCTCTTCTCACATGTCCTAGAGAAGATATTGTTTCCACTGGCTCTTCCCTCCAGGCAGGGGTTGAGACGTGACATGTCAGGAAGACAGCAGGCCTCAGGGTTAGTGGACATTCGGGAGACAATAGTCTTGGATATTCTTCTCTTTCTTTCTTCCCATTCTTTTTGTCCAGTGTTGCTATTCCCTAGATCAATTGTTCTGTTCCCTGTGGAAGACATTTGGGAGTGAGAGACTGCGTATGCTGTCTTCCCCTATCGGCTGCGAGTCTGAAACACAGAAAGCCAGGTTGTGCCTCTCTGCAGCACAGAGATGCTGAGTCTGGATCTGTCACTCCTCCTGCACGTCACATGGCTGTGCAGATGTCACCTGAGCCACTCCTTCACTTTGCAAGTGACATGACATTACTGCAACAAGTTTTTCAGAGCTGCCTCTCTGTAACTCTTCTACATAGAATCAAGTTTGTCTGTTAGCTACTTTGAGAAAACTCGGAGTGCTGGTTAATGGTGATTGCCATTTTGACAGGATCTAGATTTGCCTGGGAGACAAGCCTCTGGGCTTGCTGGCCAGGGGGAGGGAAGACGCATGACTGACTTGGAAAGGAGAGCGCCGCTCAGCAGCAGTGTCCCCTTCTCTTTGCTTCCTGACTGTAGACATAATGTGACCAGCTGCCTCATGCTCCTGTCCCCATGCCTTCCCACTGTGGTGGGCTTCCTCTTAAACAGGGGGCCAAAAGAAAGCCTTCCCCCTTACGTCACTTTGGCCGGGCATTTTGGAGCAATGAGACAAGTAACTAAGACTTAAAATGGAGATCTTTGTCTTTTGTCTGGAAAGCAGAAGTCAGATTGAATGAGGACCCTCACAGTCCTCCATGGATTACATCCTGGGCAGGCCATATATGGGGAAAACACCCTGTTCTGCATACTCTAGAGGAACACCAGGCTCTGCTCTGAAACCACGCCATTCCTGTAGATACAGAACCTTCCAAATGCTTCCATTTCTCTGCCTGCTGTCACTGTCTGTACCCAGGAAGCAGCCCCATGAATAGGAACCTTCTGGATACTGATTTCTTCCCGTACCTCTGCAAGGCTCAAGGATCATTCTTTGTCCTGTATTTAGGCACGACCTTCAGTAGGTATTCAGTGCCCTAGGATTTAAACTCAAGCATGATGTATCCTAATGGGAGGTAGGGATGGTGATTCATTCCCTTCTAGGATTGCTTCCAACTCCAGGAATCTAGGATGCTTTGGGGATCTTATTTTTAGGAACAGGAATTAGAAATGGATTGACTATCCCTCCAAGAAAAGAGAGAGAGAGTTCATTTTTTAATCTCATTTTTAGAATATTGTCCCATAATATCACGGATGTCTCTTTCAAATACCACAGCTCATTCGCTTGGTGGAATCTGGTTCAATAATGCCATTATATATTTATGTGAGTTTTATGGGGGAGCAAAGATCAATAGAGGTGTTTCCAGCCATGTGTCTAGAATGATGGCTTTCTTTCCGTGCTCTATTTATTATTGATTAAGGACCTCTTTGTGAACAAATTCTGTCCTAGATCTTCAATGTGATTGAACGGGTGGACCAAAAGAGCCAACTCCGTGTGATGACATCATCCCCCATGTTTGGATCTTATTGAAACGTGTTTAAGATTATAGATGATATGTCCGTGAGAATTCTATCAGCTACACCCATATTTCAAGATAACACTGAACTGCACAACAGATAGCTTGCTATCATTTGGCAATGTACTGACTATAACAGGAAACATTCACAGTTTTCTGTTGTCGTTGTGAGCAACACCCAGGCAAAGGCACAGTAAAACAAGCAACATTGGGAGCGGGTAAGTTGTCCCTTTATAACCTGGAATAATTAGGTTCAATACCTCCGCTGTGGTGTTTCCCCAGGAAATAGAAGGGAGAAAATGTCATGCTGGCAAGGGAAGGGTGTGGCTGTGAGTCTCAAGCGTGAAACCCAGAAAGACAGGTCTCTCATCTCAGAGCTGCAGACTGCGGTCTTTAAAATCCCTGGGTCTCTCAGCACTCGATGCGCTGAAGTTCTCAGGAAAAAAAATTGTGCTAACCACATCACAAAGCTTATGGATGGACTGCTGGAATGTTGCAGGTGGGGATCCAGAGTATGCTAGTCCTCTTGATAGGCCTTCATCATCCACCTAATATCCTTAGGACTATTAGGTAAATCTCTTTGGAATGTAGAAACAGGCCCCTGGACTAAGAGTGTCATCAGATAGCACCTGAGGCCTATCACAGAGACTCCCCACTATGTTACAAACCACCCGCCTGAGGACCCCACAATATGCATTCCACAAATGCCTTGATTTATAGATGTCTTTGTTCTATAGCTATCAAAAAACCTCGTGAAACTGTTACTACCTTGTACCATGGAATTTGAGGAACCTACATCTGTGTCCCCGAGCCACAGTCACTCCTGTTTGGCTCCAGAACAAACCCCTCTCCAGAACAAACCCCTCTCCAGAACAAATCCCTCTCTTTTTCCCTTTGAGGTGAGAGTTACATTCTTGTTTTGACAGCTCAGAGAATTTGATGCAGAAGTTTGGGAACTAGGGAGTTTACTAATTTGGCCCAGGGTCCATGAACACCAAGCTGTGTTTCTTTTCCACACTGGAAGTGAGGGGCCTAGGAAGGAGTCATGGGAGCTCAGTCTAAGGTCCCAGACTCTGAGGGTATCCTGCAGCCAGTGTGGCTCAGCCATCCCCTATAAGGCTCCATCATACCCTCAGTGACCTTTGTACTGGTTCTCTGGGAAGAAGGTTGGAACTCTCGCTATTGACCTTGCTGTGCTGAGAAGGTCCGATGCATACCCATGAAGCCTTTCTGCAGGCCTAGGGGTCCTGACATTCACATCTTGTGGTAGGTATTCTTGCAGTTTTGTGAACCACTTGGTCCACAAGTCACGAAGGGCACATGAGTTGCAGAGGTGGCTCTGTTAGTAATGTGCTGGCTGTACAAAGCTGAGGACCTGTGTCTAATCCTCAGAATTTATGGGGGAAGCAGATTGTGGAGGTACAGGCTTGTAATCTTAGCACTTGGAAGATGGATCTCTGGGGTCCACCAGGCAGCTAGCATAATGTACTTGGTAAGTTCCGTGCTCACTGAGAGGCCCTGTTTCAAAAACAAGATGGATGGCTCCTGAGGAAATATGGCTGAGGTTGACCTCTGGCCTCTGTGCACACACATATGCACCTGAGTACACTGACCTGGGTAGTTATAACACACACACACACACACACACACACACACACACACACACACACCAGGAGACCCCAGAGCAGAGGCAGCTTACACAGCTTCATTCACATATACACGGATACTGGAAGAGGAAGAAATGGAAAGGAGGGATTATGAATCCACAGATGACCTCTCTGGGTACTTACTCTGCAGTGGGGCAGGCCCTGCTGATTCGAGTTTACTCCTATCTAGTGATGATTGTATCCAGCTTGCTATTGGCTCCCTGTGCAGATGAGGTCTGATCGCTCTGTCCATCCCCTTCTTTCAGGTGACTTTGTTGCTACAGCTGCTCATGAGTGCACACAAATGGTAAAAAACCCACGGGCTACTTTCCAGCTGCCGGAGGCCCACAGTTCTGTACCTTATATACTCCTAGCCAACCAGCCATGGGTTGCTATGCTCTGAGAAACTGGGTCTACACAGACACCATGCCCAGGAAGCAACAGGTGGGCTGGAGGTGGGAGAGACTTCACAAGAGAGCTGGGGGCTGGTGCTCGGTGACCTTGGTCAGCTGTGCCTTTGAGAAAATTGCACAGAGTCTGGTTCTTTAACAGGGAAATGCAAAGAGTATCAAGTGCTCTCATCTTAACACACACTCTCTCTCTCTTTCTCTCTCTCTGTGTGTGTGTGTGTGTGTGTGTGTGTGTGTGTGTGTGCGCACCCTGGACTCATATGACAAAGATTATGCAGACACAGATCTTGAGTTTTATGTGTATTTATTCATCCATTCACTCTCTTTCTCTACCCAACAAGACATGGCCAGCTTCCTCCAGGCAAAAAAAATGACAATTGCTCCTCTTCCTCCTCCTCAATCTCCTTCTTCTCCTCCTCTTCTTCCTCCTCCTCCTCCTTCATCTTCTTCTTTTTCTCCTCCTCCTCCTTTTTCTCCCTCTTCTCCTCCTCCCCCTCCTTCTTTTACTCTGCCTGATTCACTGTTTTGTGTTCAGTGCTAGAAATCTAACCCAGGATTTAAACGCTAGTCAAGTTCTCTATTACTGACCTCAGCTAAAATCTTTGAGACAGGGTCTAGTTAAGTTACTGAGGCTAGTCTTGAACTCCCTCCCAGGCCCAGGTGGTCTTTCAACTTTTGATCCTCCTGGCTTAACCTCCTGGGTACCTGGGATACAGACTTGCACCATCAGGCTCTACCAAGACCTTAGATGTCAGAGGACAGTGTCAGACCTAGAAATGGAATAACAGGTGGTTTTGAGCTTTTGTGTGGGTACTGGGAAGTGAACCCAGGTCCTCAGAGAGAGCAGTTAGTGCTCTTAACCACATGAGCCATCTCTCTTGTCCTCACCCTTTTGAGATGGGGGTGTCACTAGACAGCTCAAGCTGCTCTGGAACTCACTATGTAGACCAGGGCTGGTCTTGAACTCACAAAGATCCACCTACTTCTGCCTCCTGAGTACTGAGACTAAAGGTGTATGCCCTCCATGACCAGCCCTGAGACTCAATTGCATTTGTCAACTTCTGAGTCGTGAGTTGTATGAAGAAAAACAGGCAAAAACACTTCCAAGGGATGATGGAAAACTCATTCAGGACTTAAATGGAAGAAGCCTCACTATCTTGGTTAATTTTTCATTTTATGACAAAGCACACGGCAGAACATAAAGGAGGAAGAATGTATTTTCGGCTCGTGCTTTCAATGCATCTAACTCTGGTTTCTTAGCCATGTGTCGTTGGGCAGAACGTCAAAGTGGCCTGAGTGTGTGGCAGATACTATCCTTCACTCTGGGGCAGGAAAAAAGCAGAGAAAAGGTCATACAGGAAGGGAGGTCAGACAGAGTCCTCGGAGACATGTGCGCAGTGACCTCCTCCAGCTAGGGCTGCCTTGTACCTCTTGTCTTTTCCCATCTTAAGCTTCCTTCAGTCACCCATTGGCTAGGTCAAAGCCCTTGGGTCTCTCTGGATCACCCTCACAGACACACCCAGAGGCATTAGGCTTCAGTTAGCTTCCATTTGATCGGTAGTCAAGATTAGCCATTAACAGAAGCTACCATGGGCAGTTGATTGTTGCCAAAACCCTTGGCACACTGCACAATGAAGGATTCAAAGATCCAGTTAACACTGGTGTAGCTGCCTGCAGCAGGGGTCTTGAGGCAACAACTGCTGAATCCTCTGGTTCAGGACCAGAGGCAAAGCAATAGTCTCTGGGCTAACTAGCTTTTGATCCTGTCTCAGTCCCCTGGGTAACCAGGACCACAGACCCACA
>JADRCC010576004.1:0-15385 GCA_019843855.1 Hylomyscus alleni
TACTATTTGTAATCTCTACTGAAATGCACATTGTTGAAAATTCATACCTTTAAGTCATATCAAAACTATTGCCCTTCACACACACACACACACACACACACACACACACACACACACACACACACACACGAAGAAAGGTTCTTTTCTTGGTTAAAAGCATGAACACTCCTTTCCTCTGTCTAGAAGACTATGAGAAGCACTTTTAAATCTACAGTTAGAAGGCAACCAAAGGAAATTTAAGTTTTGGAACTTTTGATAACAATAATAGTAGTCAGTTCTTTGGCAGGACTAGATTAATAGCTTATCAGACTTCTACTGATTAATGTTAAAACTCAGAACTTTTGAAATCTTAATAAAATATAACACATCTTAATATAACAATAGCATAGTGAGAAGAAAAGAAATTGGAAACATTTCTTTTTTTCCACTTGCCTTAAATCACTTCTTCATGCCGTTAATGTTTTTCATTTATACAACTTAAATCACTTTCTTAGACCCTCACAGCTTACTTTAGTTTTCATAGCCTCAGACATTTAGCAGGTACATTTACATAAATTAGTTTCTTAGATCCTAACAATTTTCCTCACCTTTATGCCTTTTCTTTTTCCATTCAATCATTTACTCTGAGACTCAAGTAGTAGATTACTGAGAGTAATCATAGCAAAGCAAGTTGCTTTGAATAAAGAAATTGTAAAAAGAATTTTAAAACCTGTTTTGTGAGTTTATTTCTTTCAGTGACTGTGAAGTCTGCCTTTCCTAGCAGGAAACCTAGCAACTCTAGAAGAAAGCAATTTGTACATATGAAATGAGCTGACCAGGTGGATGTTGCTTTAAGGGAAATAACTGGTTTGCCTGCTGCTGTTAAAATGATAAGGCTAAAACTCAGCTCCCATTGTCATAATCCTCCTTCTCTTCTTCCTCCTCCTCTTCTTCATCATCATCATCAATGATCTGAGAACCATAAATCAAAGCAAAAGCATAATCCAAATGATATCTATATCTATATCTATATCTATATCTATCTATCTATCTATCTATCTATCTATCTATCTATCTGTTGTAATGAAAGAGACTTACCTACTAGCTGCATGGTAATACTAGCCTACCCCAGGGTAATCTTGATTTCATTCGTAACAAAAACTGTCACATAGGACGACGACATTCATTCGCCTTTGGTAACAGGCCCAGAAGGTCTGAGAAATTTTCCTTGGTGGGAGGTACTTGGAAAACCTGACCTACATTTCCAGGTAGAGTAGGTCAACCAACCCAACAGTGTCTACAGTTTGGGTAGGGCTCTTGTGGCTGGTGAGGCATGGGGCAGATCTTTGTCTGGGGATTAGTGGTAGCACATTCCAGGTGGAGTCATCTTCACTCCATCTTTTTTGAAGATTTAACAGACATTTCTGTCTATCATGAAAAGCTTTTTTGTTAAACACTTTAAATTCGGTAGATTTCTGGGAACTTTAGAGACAATTAACTGTTAAGTATACATGATTTTAAACAAACTTTACTTGTTATTAGTAACTTGCTTTAGGCTTAACCTTGAAAACATATACAGAAGGGTAAAACTTGTCCCTACAAAATGAGCTACATTTGTACTTAGTTTGACTACAAACAATTCTGGACATATTAAAGAATTTAATCATTTATAAGGTAACTGACCATTAACTTACATGTCTTAATTATCTTTAACAGCTTAGAAGTTAGTTCATTTTATATGATTAGGATCTTACAATTTTATCTTTGCTAAATTTTAGTCTTAAATTTTGAATTGAAGATTATATGGAAAGTGCTTGAATATCAAAATAAAACATTAAGCCATAAATACAATTCACAGAGAGACCTGAAAATTTAGTTTTATGATTTTCTCATAGTCATGTTACAGAATATCTCAATTCCTTGAATGACTGCTTATTCAAATTTGTAAAGTTTAAGAAAGTCAACAAATTCAAAGAGGCAAGACATATATCTTCATGTCAGTTGCTATTAACCTGAGAAGACTTGACAATTTATAAATTTTATTTATAAAACATGTTCTTTCCTATCTATTAAAAAAAACCCTTGTATTAAATAAAGTTAGCAAAGAGAGTAATTAGATGTAAATTTTTAAGCCTGCTTTTTATTATCTGAGAAGAATTTATTATCATAGCAATTTATAAATATAAATACACCAGAAATATACTTTATCAAATATACCTTATTCATATTCAAACATACGTTTTTCCTTATCTAAATTTTTTAGAAGTGGTGGTGAACAGTTATTAAAGATATAAGTAAATAAACATACATCACTAGGTAAGTTTATTTTAATCTGAATAGACTTTTATAATTATCAGAATTTATCATCATACAAAAATCCAACATAATTCAAAATGTTTTGGAGACCTAGTGTTGTCTCCTTAGTCTCAAAAGAAGATATGATGACAAGCAGAGGACTCAGTAGAACCAAAATGTTTTGTGAGTGCTGCCTTAATTGGTTTATACAACTTGGTAATCTTAATCAAAATGATGGAAGAAGTTACATGACATGTACTCATTTTTAACATTAGTAAAGATGACTGCAAGTCACATGGCTTCTTCAATTTTGGTGAGGTTAATTGCAAAGATGGAGGTAAGCCTCACTTTGCTATTTAAAGACATCTATTTTTTTTTAAACTTAAGAAGAATCCAAGTTATATATACAGTATACTATAGTATATCTATTTTTCTAAAGAGGAGTTGCATCATGTGTCTAGTATGGTAGCAAATTAAGATAACTTATGTATAGATTTTTTAAACTATGAACCATTTAAGTTTTAAGGTAATCTTTTGTTACAGAATTTACAGATTTTTAAACCAAGCCCAATGAATGTATAAATCCTGAGATAAAATATTTTTTGATAGAAGAGAGCAAAGAAGTTATAAAGATAAGAGATTTTCAAAAGTAAAATGTAGGAAAAAATTAGAGATAATAGAATATTGGAATCACTTGCTTGTAAAGTTAATTGCAGAAATTGTTGCAATTAAGAATATGGAAATCGACTGTGGTATCTATGACCATTGAGCTATTCTGTGGCCAAGCCATTTGAAAAAGCACACTGAGGCTTTCATGACAACTCTGTCCAAGAAGGAAAAGACAAAGGGTCACAGACAGGAACTCCCATCAAAGGATATGTTCCAATAAGCTCAAGAAGGAGCTTAGACACAAAGGAGAACAAAGTTGCTGTGAAAGGAACTCTTTCAGAGGGAGGATTCAAGTATCATAAAGTTCCAGAGGACATAAAGAAGCTGATAGCCTTAGCAGACAACTCCTAGGGGAAGGTGAAGAAATTCCAGGAGATAAATGATAACATATGGAATGAAGAAAGGGTATGGGGTGAGGGGTGGGGTGTGAGAGACTTGTAAAAGAAAAAAGTCCCAAATCACAGAGGATAGGCATCACTTTCCACATGATAGAGCCACTGTGGGGTGAATGTGAGATTTCTGGCACACCAGTGTGGATTTTAGAGTAAAAGACTTGCCACCCCACAGTCATATCTCTGATCCATAATTGTTCCTGTCTGAAAGAATTGTGGGGATAGAAATGGAGAGGAGCCTGAGGAAAAGAAGGTCCAGTGACAGGCCCAAAGTGAGATCCAGCCCAAGGGGAGATCCCAGGGGCTGACACTATTACTGAGGATATAGAGAGCTCACAAAAAGGGCCCTTCATGACTGACCTCTGAAAGACCCAACAAGTAGCTGAAAGAGTCAGAAGCAGATAATTGTACCCAACCAATAAATAGAAGCAGCAAACCCCTGTTGTTGAATTAGCGAAAGCTGAAAGAAGCTGAGGAGAAGGGCAATCCTGTCTTATTTAGTTTATGGTCAAGATGTAAATAATGAAATTGTTTATGTACAAAGAAAAATAAATATGTGGTCAGTTGTAAATACTCTACCCTTGAACATGAACAAGGAATCTCTTGTGACAAAATATTTTAATTAAAGCAAATTATTTGGGAAATATTTATTTATTTATTTATTTATTCATTCATTTATTGGTTCATATTCTTAGAGGATGCAATTCATGGTTGCCTAGTTTAATTCCTCTGGGTTTGACCAAAGACCAGATGGAGAGGTTGTAATAAGGAGAGATGATTAAATTACAGGTGGTGGAAAAGAGAGAAGTGATCAGGCACTTCTTTTGAAGTCATTCCCCCTGCTTCCTAGTGACCTTCTCCCTCTAACCTTGCCTACTTTCTAGTATTATATGGAGTTATTAAGTCATCAATAGTTTAAACTATTCATTAAGATCGAATAAGATTCCTAAGGATCCAATCACTTCTCAACATCAATGGTCAAGTCAATCCTTCAGCAGATGTATTGGAAAACGCTTCATTACCCAAACATCATGTGTATTACCCAAACCTGTATCTTTATAACAAACTCAACTACTACACTTAGATAATACAGCAGTAAGATCAAAATATCAAGATAAGATAATCCAGAGAGTTCTTCTCTAGAGTGGCCTACCCTAAATACTAGATAACTCAAGACTGAAATTTATCAAAACCAAAGTACAAATTAATGAGAATCTGGGTCACAAAAGCTTTGAAGTCCTAAGTTATTTTAGATTAAGTTATTTAATTGATCTTGACTTCAGTGAAAGAAAATATTCAGCTCCTCATAGAGTGTTTTCTCTGCCAGATTAGTTTACCCTTTGGCAGTCCCATTCCCTGGGGAATACTTGTGCCTTGTTTCCAACTTCCACTGTTATAAGGTTTTTATTTGTTTGTTTTTCAACAACATAACACTAAACATAGCAGGACAACACCATCTCACCAACTTTCTCACTTGTGGGATGTTGGGATTCTTAGTGAGGGAGCTGAAAACTCTTGACTAACATATTTTATGGCTCCTAGGTGATTTTACACCATACACACACACACACACACACACACACACACACACACACACACTCACTCACACACACAGAGGAAAAGAGGCAGAAAGACAGAGACAGAGAGTTACAGTTGATGAAGAGAGATAGGGAGAGAGACCCAGAGACCCAGAAAAGAAATAGAGATAAAGAGAATAAGAATATAGACAAACAGTAGCACAGACAGTGATATTTTACCAAAAAAGTAATATGAACTGTTAGATTGTATGAGATTTATGGTCACAAAAGTGTCACCCAAGAAAAGAAAAAACTGACATATTTATAGTGTTCTTAAAACAATTAAAGATCACTGAAAATAAGTCTGCATAAATCTCTCTTTCTCTTGTAGTTTGAACAGCAAAATTTTAATTTTCTGAATACTTGCTTCCTAAGAGAATAATGAAAGTTATCTTAAAAATTCTGAAATGCTAGACCAAAAGGAGCTCTTGATTAAATGAAGTTTCTGAAGGAAATTATGTAAGATGCTTTGTCTTGTTCTTTAGGCTCTGTTTAAAATAATTATTAGACAAACTAAAACAAATTTGAATTCTCATCCAATATGTTATTTTTATTCTAATTTAATAACTAGCTTTTAATTTGAAAACTAATGCCATTCATTAAGAAATTATCAAAATGTTCCTGGAGGAGGGTAATATGAGATATGAAACATTTTTTTTTCTTAAGTGAGTGTATAGTTATGAAAGTGGCCATGACCATTTGTGTTTTAGCCAAAGGATGCTGTATTATATTACTTAATTCTCCCTTTTCCTTTGCTGCCTTCTACTTTATTTTTCTTCATCCATATACTTATTTATTCAATGATATTTATTGAATGTTTATTTTATTAGAATTTTGTACTGGGAAAAAAGTCCTGGGTTCTAGGTAATATTATAAGATATTGAATAGAGTAAAAAGTATGTGAATGTGATGAGAAAAAAACTTTCCTTGGTAAAACACAGAAATAATCAAGGGAATAGTTCAGAGAGCAAAGCTTATAGACCATGTATCCTGAAAGATAGTCTTGGCACTTTCTAATTATTTTTCTTACATTAACCTTTTATACCACAGAATCCATACTTTCTATTATCCACAAAAAGTAAAGCCTACTTATCACAGTCATTCTGCTTTCCCTCAGTAACCACCACTTATGGAACTGTACAATAAACATGAATAAAGTCAGCCTCTGCTTTTAAGCGACCAAAAAATAGAGTTGGAAGAGAAATATCCCTATTTGTAATACTTTCATTCTTTATCCATGAAGACAATGTTTTATACTTATACAATTTTTTATGACAAATACATATCCTAGAGAATTCTGAAGTGGGGAGGTAAAACAAATAATTTTTAAAAATATCTTTAAAATAATGACTCAAATAAAAAAAAATTCAAAGTAGTCCTAAAATCTGCTGATGATTGACTTGAACATGAAATGTACTGATTGGGAAGGAAGGTGTTATGTAAGACCACAGTGCCCTTGTTATGGAGAAAAATGTCTCTTGGTATACTGTAGTGGTGTTCCACAGTGTCACTGTAGATCGTGCACCTTCCTTCTAGATCTGGAGGAGTTAATCAAATGCAATAGGCAATCCTCAAAGTAACAAAAAAATGTGAAATTAAGAAATAGACTTAATTAAGGTGTCTTCTAACATGAGCTCCATTCTTGGCACTGCTGTGCTATGAGACAATTGATTTCACACTTTAATAAACTCTTTGAGGTCAACTACAGAATGGCCCACAAGTGGTCCATTGCTCCCCTTCTGTATCCAGTGAGTACAATCTCACATGCTGTGACAATAAATATCAGCTAAAATGACAAAACAAGAAAGGTCCTCAGGATAAGAGTTTGTCTTAGATTGTCAGGGTCAATGATAAAGTCTGTCATATCAGTTCTTATCAGACACTCAAAGGGAGTTGGCGCAGATGTAACAGGAAAAAAATCTACATTAAGTTGAAACAGAGAAAAATTTAGTCCTAAACATAAGACTGTACAAAGCTATGATGAGCTAGAGGAAGCAAGAATCAGATTGTCACCTGAGAACCCTGAGATTAAGCCCCTGCTCACACTTGGATTTCAGTCATGAAATACTTTCAGATATTATCCCTGGTAACTATGGGATAAAACTGACATTACAGCAAATAAAAAGACTTTGGGAGTTTTTTTCCCCCCACAACAGATCCAAAAAAAATGCATTCTCAAGAAACCTAAGTTCTATTTTTGGAAGAGTGATCTCAGTAAAAAGAAGTGAAGAATATGATTGGACAAATTGCACAGATATCAAAATGGTATGGGTACTTCAGAGGATACTATGTTTACAGCCAACCTGTGTACAATTCCAAGCTGCGATTGTGATGACGTCTCTTACTGCCCAGCTGCTTTCTGCTGGCTTTTGTGTGGAGAGGCTCCATTGAGGAGGTTACACATGTTTTTAGTCTGGAAGAAAGTGCCCTCTCCTTTTAGCAGGTCCATTATCACTAAATCCAGACCCAGCATACATGACAGAAGCCTGAAGGGAGTAAATAATACATTCAGAGGTATATAAGAGTCAAAGGAAATTCAGCCGAATATAATTTGGTCGAATGGGAAGACAATCTCTTGAGTAAAGATTTTGTAACACAACTAATGGTATGTACAAACATACGTTGCAAGCTGGCTACCTATGTCCCTGTATGAGGATAAATGTGTGCTTTTTGCACATGGAGTAAGAATATACTCTATTCAAGAAAAAAAGCAAAGCAAAGCAAAACAAAACAAAACAACAGCAATTACAATTGGACCTTAGAGATGAACAGTTAGCTGTTCAGGTACACTCCTTTTCTTCCTGGGCCTTGTTGAACCACACTCTACACGCTTGTCCACATACAAACACTTACCTCCATGAATTCAATTACGCCCTTGTTCTATTATATTTAATTTAAAAATTAATGTGGTTACTCATAGGTTAATGAAAAAATACAATGAAATATGTCTTGTAGTTCAGAGGGAAATTAATATGCATTGGTGATAAAACACAGATTAAATAATATTTATAAGGCTTTCTGATAACTTTTTAGCTATAGTACAAGTTACTAGGATATAGTTAATTGAAGAATCTACATCTAGCAGATCTGCTCCAACATTTCCTGCACTGTAGCAAGGGCATATTGTTGAATATCTATCTGTTTCTTTAGCATATATAATAAAATCCATCTATTGGAGATAAAAATATTATGGGGAAAATTATGCTCCGCTGTTTAACTATATTAATTATTTTCAAGCTTGAAACATCCTGAAGGCTTTATGTTCTTTATGCTTTATATCAGGGGATACATCATATGAAATAAAAAATGTGGTAGCTTCTCCACTTTGCATTTGTTGAAGCTTCCATTTTCGATGAAGCAGGAAGAAAGGAGAAATAAATAATTATGACTTCTGTGAAGATACTACATGAAAGCAAAGCTATGTTTTTCTTCTCTGAACTTTGTCTGGCCTTTAATGGCTGTTTTCTTAAATAAAATTCTGCAATTACCCAGTGCCTGCTTCTGCTAAAGCTGTCAAGTCTGTTTTTTGAAAAGCAGCTAAAATATGTTCTGTGTGTAAATGGAAAAAAAAATCAAAAGGATTTTTCACAATCAAGATCCAGTTTGAAGTGTAAAATATGCTTTGAATGCTCAGATGGTACGCTTTCTTACGTCTTTTCAAAATATAATACTGCTAATCATTTTATTTGAAGTAGAAGTTTTTGTTTTGTTTGTTTCATTGTTGTTTTTATTTTTGCTTATTCAATTGCATATCTGCCAATAATGTTTCAAACTCAGATATCCTCTTCTACATGTGTAGGAACTCCTTTGTTGCTAAAAGTTACAGGATTTTTGTTGTCAGATGTTAGATAATACCTTGCTCACTACTGACATTATAGGATTATTTCAACATTCACTACGAATGCAGTTAATATTTGAAGAATCTCTTTGCTAAGGGACATTCATTATTTCAAGAAAACTGAGGCGTTCATAATGCTTGTTTTAATACAAAAGATTTGACCTAGTGAAAATTCTCATAGGCTGATATCCGATGCCCATATATACATCAATCAAAACGAAAATGAGATAATTTTTTTAATTAAATATGTTTTCCCAGTAGGGAAAATCAAGTAGAATATCTATCTTATTTAAAGTTTAAATTTCAAGTTTAATTAGGAAGGTGTTTTCTCTATACAATAGATGATGGTAATAGATTTTTAAAAAATTATTTATTTCAGTTTATGTAATGCTTCACATGTGTGCATTTGTGCATGTGTGTATGCATGGTGTGTGTGTGCATACACATATGTGTGTTTGTGTGTGTGTGTGTGTGTACAGTGAGTATAGTCCCCCAAGAGGCCAGAAGGGGCATCAGTTCTAGTAGAGTAGGAGTTAAAAAACTGTAAGCCAGCCATGTGGATTGTGGGAACCAAACTCTGATCCTCTATACGCTCTAAACCATTCAGACATCTCACTAGCACCAATAGAAGATTGTTTCAAAGTAAAAGTCAATTATAGATTAAATTAATCTTCACATTTCTTAAGGTAGAACTAATGTTTAATGAATATATCTCAGAGTTAGGGTAATTTTACATAACATTTAAATTATTGACTAACATCTAAGATAGGAATATTATAAACAGTAAATAGCAAAGCAAAACACTTGATTTCAAATTTAAATATATGAGCATCAAAACCTTTAAGATGACTAACCTGTATAATTCTCTCTTTAGTCCTTTTATTTATTTTTTTGTTATTCTTTAATCTTTTTTTTACAGTCCAGACTTTATACTCCTCCCGGTCTACCCTCAAACTGGACTGTTCCACATACTACACCTTGCCTTTAAGAGGATGCCCCACCCCCAGCCTACCAGCCCTACCCAAGCTCTGGGGCCCCAAGTCTCTCAAGAGTTAAGTGCATCTTCTCTGATGGAGTCCAAACCCAGCAGTCCTCTGCTGTATATATGTTGGGGTCCTCTTATCAGCTGGTGTATGCTGCCTGGTTGGTGGTTCAGTATCTGAAAGATCCTGAGGACCAGGTTAGTTGAGAATGCTGGTCTTCCTATAGTATTGCCCTCTTCCTCAGGTTCTTCCAGCTTTTCCCTTATTCGACGGCAGGGTTTACCAGCTTCTGTCCTTTGGTTGGATGTAATTAACTACATCTGACTCTTTCAGCTGCTTGTTGGAAAGTCATAATATGCCCCTTTGTGTGAGCACACCATAGCTTTAGTAATTGTGCCAGGCTTTGGAGGCATCCCCTGTGCTGGATCCCAATTTGGGCCTGTCGCTGGAACTCCTTTTCCTCAGGCACTTTTCTATATTGTTCCTGCAGTTCTTTCAGACAGGATCAATTCTGGGTCAGAGTTTTTGACTGTGTGATGACAACTCCATCCCTCCACTTGATGCCCTGTCTTTCTACTGGAGGTGGACTCTAAAAGTTCCCTCTCTCCACTGTAGGGCATTTCATCTAAGGTCCCTCCCTTTGAGTCCTGAGAGTTTCCCATCTTCCAGGTCTCTGACACAGTCTAGAGGGTTCCTCCATCTCCTACCTTCTGAGGTTGCCTGTTTTAACAGGGAGAGGAGAGGGGAACATGATCTGGTATGGGGGTAAGGGGGAGACAGGACTAAAGCCCTGAAAGACAGCAGAAAGAATCAAAATAGACAATCTCTTGTTCTTATGCTTTGTGCATAATATATGGACACAACAAAATAATACATGATGATATATGTGGAAATATATATGTGTGTGTGTGTGTATATATATATATATAATATATATATATATATACACATTTATAGTTATATATTAAGAGAGAGAGAGACAGGAACAGAGATACAGAGAAATAGTGAGAAATAGACACAGGGAGACTGCCCTAAAATTGTGGAAATGTAATTTTTTAATTATGTTTTGCATTGTAATAATAATTATTTTCATTAAAACAAAAACATAATTCTTTAGAAATTATTCAAAAGCCTAGAACTCTGTGTATGGTGATTAATTAGTTAAATGTTTGTCATACATATAATCACACATTTCTAATATTATGATCTTCTAGAAATATATGTTTGTCAGTATATAGTCCATAAATGGTTTGTCATAGATTTTTGTCAACTTGATACAACCTACATATATGTATGATGATAGAATCTCAATTAAGGAAATGCTAACCTCAGATTAGCCTGTGGGTTTGTCTATGGGGCATTTTGAATATTAAGTGATGTAGGTAACACAATTACAAAAGAAGACACATGATATGCACTCACTGATAAGTGGATATTAGCCCTGAAGATCAGAATACCCAAGATATAATTCACAGAACACACGAAACTCAAGAAGAAGGAAGACAAAAGTATGGAGTAGAGACTGAAGGAAAGACTACCTAAAGACTTTCCCACCTGGGGATCCATCCCATAAACCATCACCAAACCCAGATAACATTATTATGGATGCCAAGAAGTGCTTGCTGACAGGAGACTGATATAGCTGTCCTCTGAGAGGTTCTGCCAGAGCCTGACAAATACAGAGGCAGATGCTTGAAGTCAACCATTAGACTGAGCACAGGGTCTCCAGTGGAGGAGTTAGAGAAAGGACTGAAGGAGCTGAAGGGGTTTGCAATCCCATAGAAAGAACAACAATATGAACCAACCATACCCACCCTAGAGTTCCCATGGACTAAAGCACCAACCAGAGAGTACACAAGTAGGAACACCTGGCTCCAGTATATATGTAGCAGAGGATGGCCTTGTTGGACACCAATGGGAAGAGACACCCTTTGTCATGTGAAGGCTCAATACCCCAGTGTAGGGGAATGCCAGGGCAGAAGGTGGGAGTGGGCAGGTGTGGGTATGAAATACCCTCAAAGAAGTATTGGGAGATGGATGGGAAAGGGAGTTTCCTGAGGGCGGGGGCTGGGACTAGGAAAGGAGATAACATTTGAAATGTAAATAAAGAAAATATCCAATAAAAAGAAAGAAGAAAAAAGTGATGAAGGAAGGATGAGATCACTGTGGGTGATGCCCTCCCTTGGCAGAAGAACATAGACTACATAAAAAAGAAAGCTGAACAAGCAAGAGTAGCAAGCCAATAAATAGTTTTATTTTTTAATTTGTACAGAATAAATTCTAACACACACACATATTTCACTTCCTTATATATCTGTTGTCTCATAGCAACTTCATTAGTAACTTTTTCAAAAAGTAACAATTTCGTTAAAATTACTGTTTATACCAGTGTTCAAATTACTCACACAAAATACAGAGTTCATGCAAATGGTAGCTTCTGTAGTTGCAAGAAGTCTCGTATAAGACTATCAAACTTTTATATAATTTTGACATACCCTGTTTCATAATACAAGATACCCTATAATATTACCTATCCTCTTACTAGACCCTTGACATAAAGTCATGAAGAGAGCCCTGCTTTCTAAAGACATGACAGTTAAAAGGGGGAATGTCCCTTGATAAGCGTGTCTGCTGAAACAATGTCTCTTTATTTTGGTAGATTACAAATATAGATTTCATATTGAAAGTAAAATGTTTGGTCTATGTATTGAGTGGACAAACAATACATCAAGCTGCTTTTGCTTTAAAATTCACAGAATAAAGTTCCCAATTTAATACTGATTTATCAGATTATATTACTGTATGTTGTCTCTAGACTAAGAGTAAAAATAGTGTCACTAGATAGAAAAAGATTCACATATATCTGTAAAATAATCAATTACAAATGCTTTTCCTTTTAATTTTGGCATCTATTATAAGTCTGGCATTTGTATTTGCATATCTTCAGAATGGAGAGAATTCCCAAGCACTGAAATCTGATTCAATAATTTAGGTATTAGAACGTATTTTTTTTCATTTTCTGTAATTTGAATTATATTCGTCTGTAATGATTTTATAGTGTTTATTGACACTGTTAGAAATTGTTATCTGTTTCTTCGAAATATCTCTGTTTCTCTGTCTCTGTCTCTCCTTTAACAAAACCATTGCTCTTTAATGTGAACATATTTTATCTGTCAATTTTTATTAGCAGCCATTCCGTGTCTACCATTGGTCACCATCAGATGTCTAATATTTCTAATTGGAACATTTATAGCAATTTCTAGACTGATTTAATGTCATCCTAATCCCTTAAAGCTATATTCATTGTATTTGGAAACAATGTCAGATTCTAAAACTCATAATGTATGGGCAGCATGTATTTTGTGCTTCTAATTTTTCTTGAGTATTATCATATAAGTAATTATATTACAAATGAACCATAGTGATAAAGCCTAGGATCCTATAGGTGAACAAACTAAGAGTCAGGGAAGTTTCTGGCAGTGATATCAAATGACTAGTGATGTGATCATACATGAAGCAAATCAATTTGTAATGAGATTTTATTTTCAGTGTTAATCATCGTGGAAACATCCTCTCTCTGAAATATATGTAAATCTCAAAATATCAATTATTCGGTTCAAAGTCCATTGTAAAATGCACAGCACACTTAGCTAAACAGAAAGCTAAATAGACTATGATTGAATGTACAGAAGTAGCAATGAGGAAACTCATGGTTAGTAGAAAACGAAGAAGATAATTAAGCTGTTATAGGAAGCTCTTCCTGGTGACTTATACTAACTAAGCAGTGGAGAACAAAAAAGACTGAAATGTACATGAAAATCAAAGCTATTTCACTTAATACTTTTCTCTCTCCACTGGGTGTCTAGCTGCATATGAGAGGGCTTCTTGTACTGAAACTCCCCCTTGTATTTTGATTTTGCAGCAATTAGACACTGGCATAGGCAAAGAACAGTTTTAATGTTTTCAGTGGTGAGGGCTAGAAAAGAAAATTATTATAGATAAATACTTGTGATATCATATATTAAGACTGAACTCTTTATTTCCCTCAGTGCATAAGCACATCTCTGCTCTTCAGGGAAAGAGATGTGCATACGCAGAGATTTCCATTAGAAAGCAAATCAAGTTTTAACCTCAAATTTCAAAAAAAAAAAAATGGTTGAAAAGTACTTCCTTTCACTGTAAACATCTCAGAGTTGCTGTTGGAAAAATACTTTTAAATATTTTTCAGAGTTATACTCCTCCTGAGTGCTGTACTTTATAGAGTAAGTTACAGTGCCCTCTCAGATAGGAACACCGTAAAAGCTGAGAACTAGTAAGGTGGTTCGTTGACTTGTGCTCTCCACAGGTATAAAGACCCGAGATTGAACCCAGAAGCACATTGTAAAGAAGAAAATTGACTTCTAGTAATTCTCCCTTAAGCTCTACATGTAGGAATGTGACACTGGGTCATAACCATCAGCACACACATGCACAACACACACACACACAATTAACAAATACTATTTTAAAATAATAGCAACTATATATTTACCTTCTAAGATCAAAAGTCTTTTTGTAGCTTGAGTATTGTGTCTCCCAATGATTCCTCCAGATTGGATGCTTTGCCTAACACCGCTATAGCTATTGTTGCCAGGAAACCATCCTGATTGCAGGAGCTAGCTTACTATTCTCAAGCATGTCATCTTGCCCTGATGGCCTTTTCGGTGACTCCCATGATTTCTCTTCTTTCTCAGAATTATAATGCTCTTAATCCAAGGCCTTCCAGTTTAATTAAAAAACAAACAACTAAAGATAAATTCCACTCATATGTAATTGCATTTGTTTATTTTTACATAAAATAACAATGTTATGGCCTGGAAACGGTGAGTTAATGCAGCATCTACTCAATTCCTTTTCCTATGAACTAAGTATCTCCATGGAAAACATTGTAAAATGCCTACTCGTCTACTCCAGTAACATCTGCAATATCAAGGGTAAAAGCCTGAACAAAGACAAGAGGCATTATGACTTCAAAGGGAGTTTGTGCCTACTGGATATTCAGTCAGTCGTTGGCATCTCCTAACTCAGGCTTGTTCCAGATTAGTCTTTCCAATCGTCAAAACACCTTCTTATTCAGGCATAAATTTACCCCAAGAAATGATTCGTAAATGGCTAAAAAAGCGTGTTGTTTGCTGGCAAGCACAACATTCCAATATATCCTAATTTATTTCCAAGCTGGCCTTAGCTTGGAATTTCTCACAAGGAAGCTGCCTTATCAGATAGGATGTCTCCTCAAAGTTAGCAACAGAGATCAGGCACCATTGCTTACAGTTAACATAGTTAGAATTCTCAGGGCAGTCCCACAGAAGACAGAACTGTTTTACATACCAGAGAGTAATCAAAGGGCTTCTCTCACTTAAGGGAATTTTCAGGAACTACTAGATCAGAATTTCCTGGTGCTTGCCACCAGCAGACCCAGAGAATTAGCATGGGATTACCAAAATAGTCCCAGCAGGGATAGCACCACTGCTCTTTCTCTTCACATTTGGATATCTGATCTTACCAACCTTAATATAACTATCACTTGCCTATGTGATCTTACTGACCTTGATGTGACTGTCACCTGCCAACATGACTTTTGTCATTCATCCTGTTTTCTGTATACTATATAAG
>JADRCC010576006.1:9800-23153 GCA_019843855.1 Hylomyscus alleni
TGGGCTCCATCTAGCAACTCATTAAAAAACTGCTCTATGAAACAAATAGTCAAAAAAAAAAAAAAAAAAAAAAAACCAAAAAAAAAAAAAAATCTCCTAAGCCGTGCGGTGGTTCTCCTTATCCACATAGTGGTTCGTATCTGTAAATCCAGTAGTTATGAAGTAGAGGCCGGAGGATCAGCTCAATGTCAGCCTCTGCTATATGGTGAGTTCAAGGCCTACTGGGCCTCATGAGAGCCTGTTTCAACAACTCCCTCAAAACAAAACAAAAGCCTCAATGATCATCCTAACAAGAACCTAGTGTGAGAAGTAGGTGAACTCTGCCAGTCGGCTTGGGTTTCCAGCACTCTCTCAACCTACCCCTTTCATCTCCTCTTGACCACTCCACACCACACACAATCAGGAACGTATTCTACCCTAAGAGCCTGGGAAGATGTTTCAGATAGCTCAGGGAAGCCTGCAATTTCTGAAATGAAAAGGGAAGGAATGCCGAGACTTCTCGGCATCCTGAGTCGGTGAGAGTAGGGGTGGGGACGGGGACAGGAGTGCCCGCGAGCCTGACATTTTGATAATACATAAACTGGAAAGGAACAGTGGTGAAGATAGCTGACAAACTGGAGGGCAGGGAAACGGGATGAACCTAAGACACATGCGCATGTCTGAGAGCTGGAGAGATGGCTCAGCAGTTAAGAGCAATGGCTCCTCTTCCAGAGGACCTGGGTTCGACTCCCAGCACCCACATGCCAGCTCATAACTGTCTGTAACTGCAAGGGTAAGGACCAGAGTTTGGATCCTCAGAGCCCACGAAAATACAGGGCAGATGTGTATTTCCTGACTAGCCATGCTCCTAATGGAGAGCTCTCAGTCTAACTGAGGCACCCTGCCTCGACAAATGAGGTAAGAGAACAGCAGAGGCAGTCATACACATGCCTGTATGCGCACATAAATACACACGTGAAAATGGAAAAAATGTTTCAGATTTACATTTTTTTTTTTTAATTTCTTGGATGCTTAGTTTGGACTTTGTTAAGACAATCACGGGAAACAGACTTGGTATGGTGGAGTGGAGAACAATAACAACCTAAACAGGTCGGGGTGGCTTTGGAATTGAGTGACGTGTACAGAAAGGAGTCTTTTCTTTTCTTTTCTTTTTTCTATTCTTTTTATCCCCCCAGAGACAGGGTTTCTCTGTGTAGCTCTGGCTGTCCTGGAACTATCTCTGTAGACCAGGCTGGCTTCGAACTCAGAAATCCGCCTGCCTCTGCCTCCCAAGTGCTGGGATTAAAGGCATGCGCCACCACTGCCCAGCGAAAGGAGTTTTTTCTAAAGTGCTTGGCAATAAGAGCCAACTGCCTGGCAGAGATTGTTGATATGAATATGGATTTTTAAAGGCACCACAATAGACTGTGCCTAGCATGTAGTGGGTCCTGCATTCATTTCTCAGCACTACATAATAAAATATAAATTAAGCAAAAGGTAAAGAGACAGGCAGGAAGGCAGGCACAAGCAGCTCATACCCCACCACACACACACACACTCGGGACTAGGTGTCTAGATACACACCTGTAGTCCCAGCATCTTAGGGAGTAGAGAAGGGTCACTTGATCCCAAAGTTTATGACCATAGCAAGTCCATGGTCTGGAACATTGAGAGGATAGTAATCTAAGTAATTTTATATAGTACTTCCTGGGGGTGGAGGTGTCCATCAATATAAAAACAGCACCACTAGTTTAAGGCCATTATCCTAGTAAAAAGAGGATGGAGCCAGACAATGGTGGCACATGCCTTTAATCCCAGCACTTGGGAGGCAGAGGCAGGAGGATTTCTGAGTTCAAGGCCAGCCTGGTCTACAGAATGAGTTCCAGGACAGCCAGGGCTACACAGAGAAACCCTGTCTCGAAAAACCACCCCCCCCCAAAAAAAAAAACATATAAAAAACACATATAGCAGTTCTATCATCTTACACAAAATCATTTAACCATATACCACCATATATTACTCAAGCACACAAAGTTACAATGTATGTTCCCATTTATATTACAGGATCATGGACTTTCATATATATCATTAACATGCCTTTAAATGCCTACAAGCATAGTTACAAATAAAGATCATAGCCACATAGGATCCGTTATACCAGGTTATGAAACAAAACATATATAACAGCAAAACAGCATAAAGTCATAAGCCACTACATACTCAGAAACATGGACCCAAATCAGATACATTTCATGATTTATTACATCTCGATCTTGCAACAAACATGTCCATGGTATCTGAGGGTCTTAGCTCAAGGATACAGACAAACACAGATACAAAACACAGGACACATGTCTCTTCCTAATCTAAACAATACTGTCATATGCTGTCCTTACATATAGAGAAATCCATACACTTGCTCACCAGATGACACCAGAAGAAAGAGTTGTAGGAGATTTGGGCTCTCCTAGTGTTAGAGGGAACCTAGGGGTTCTATAGCAGCTTCCTTGAACTCCTGACCTTATCCGGGATACAGACCCTTCCCAGCCTGAGGGAACATGTGCTCTAGATCCTAGTCCCAGTACGTTTCTTCCACCTTGTACCTGGCTTTGGGTGAAGTTTCCTCCCGTGTCTCCCTACCTGAGTAGGCAGAGCCCAGCCTGCACAGCAAGGGTATCCTTCTCCTCACCTCTGGCCCAGTAGAGCTGCTTATCCTGCCCAGCTCAGCACATCTTGGCTGGCCCTGCCCTGTCCTCTCTCTGGGCATAGGATTGAGGAGGATGAATCACCTGGAGGGTGGTACGGGTATAGACATAGTTGTAAGGACACACAGCCAGAGAAAGTAATAATGATGGCTAGAGAGCTGCTGAACAAAGCCAAACATACTGCCATGCACCCTTCATAGACATACACAGGTGTCATGGGCCCAGGGGCTCTCTATCTGCTTTCCAGCCCTTAACATCTTAAAGCAGGTAAGCTGCCCTGAGCAAGTCCTCCCCACCAGGCCAGCAGCTAGGCAGAAGGGCTGGGGGGGGGGGTTCTGCCCTTCTATTCTCCTGCTTCTCAGACTGGTGTGGCCTACCATTCTCCATGACTCTGCCCTGGCCTATTCTCGATTCTCCTTATCCACCTGGCCCTCCCATGGGAGCTGCACAGGCTACCTCTCTAGTCTCTGCCTCCTTGTAAGCAGTCTTGTAAAACAGACTAAATGAGTGAAGCTGAGATTCAGGGATACCCTGGAGTCCCAGTTGAGGTGGGCAGGGATTCTCTGTCCAGTTTCTTGTGAAGAGTTGTAGACAAATAAACACTTGGTGACTAGCCCACAGTCACACTACAAGGCAATAGCTGACTAAACCTAACCCTGCTTTCCAAAGGAAAGCAACAAAGGGCAAGAAAGGACCCTAGTGTCAGAAAAACTGTGACTAGTAAAAGGGATACCCACAACCCTGCCCACAGGCCAGCAGGGTTTCAGTTCAGGAGTCTGGAGATGGCCATGATGAGGTCCCACTGAGGGGAAGAAGATCGAAGACCCCTGTAGACCCTTTCTTCCCAGTGTCTCCTGTTTTCTTCAGTGACTCCCTTTGCCCCAGGGCTTGCTGTTTCTTGGTGGTTATAGACAGATCACACAACCTACCATAGGAACTTTCCATAACTCCCTTCTACCCATGGGAAAATATAAACATCTTCACTAGATCTCAGTGGCCCTTTATAGCCCTGCTCAACTCTTGGGTTTCCCTCAGTTGAGTTTAGTAAGCGAACTATATTTCGCAGTTGCTAGACTCCATGCAGAGACAGAAAATCTCGTTGCTGCCCTCAGGGGAGCAACTAAAGTAGGGCCCACTTCCTCCTTTCTAAAAACCACAGTACTTCCTATTTCCCCATCTATCCCACCCACCTAGATCCTAAATTGGTTTGCTCCAGACTATTTTTCTTATGGTGGATAATTAATTTAAAACATTTGCTGACACACATATACCCACACTCACCCCCCCCCCCCATGAAGGCTCTCTACGAGCACTGTTCTGCCTCTGGGTCTACCAGAGTCCCTACTGTTTCTCTCACACACACAGTCATCATAAATCTTCTAACACCCTGCACCACATGCCAACTGTGCACAGCCCTCACAAGACCCAGAGAGAACCTCAGAGCCACACCATGTATCCTATCAGTATGCACTGTGCTTAGTACAACATGCATAACCAACCACTGCTATACTCCCACAGCCTGTAGCAATGACAGGAAGCATACCCTGAGCATCCTAGAAGTTCCCAGATAGTCTCAAAACACACACACACACACACACACACACACACACACACACACAGAGAGAGAGAGAGAGAGAGAGAGAGAGAGAGAGAGAGAGAGAGAGAGAGAGAGAGAGAGGTGTGCTCAGGAAGGGAGGGATGAATGGGTATGATACACATATATCACAGCCCTTCCTCCCAGGACTCAGGGATCATTGTAACAGAAAGGGCAGAAATATTTTTAGAGCCAGAGATAGTGAATAGTGATAAGAAAACATTGTTTGTCTCAAGACAGAAGGAAAGTTATACATATGAAGTCATAGGAGTTGTGACAGCACACACAAGACCCGAACAAGGTTAAGTCAGACAAAATCCCATTGTGAAGAGGGGAGGTGGGCACCACGTCCCAGGTCCCATCCCTACATCAGTAGCTACTGGCAATTTGGTAGCTGCTGGGAGATGAAGCGTCAGTTTTGTTTTAGAGTATAGTTACTAGTAGACCAACCATGCTTCGGTGAAAAGCCATGTATCTAAGAATATATTGGCAGCACAAACTGCACTTGATGGGGTTACAAAAAGGACATAAAGTTGAGTTGGTAGGGAAGTGGGGTGGGTCTGGGAGAAGTCAGGGGAAGAAGGATGAATATGATCAAAATACAGTGTATGAAATTTGCAAAGAACAGAAAAAATAGTAAAATTATTCAAAATATTGTTTCGGATTTTGACATGTGCCTGTTTGGCAGATGCCTGGGGGACTTGTTTCTGGGTTTATATGGCAGAGCAGGTTCAGCTTCTAGCTGAATTTGAGGACAAAAACTCCTCCTCTGGCCCATTCTCACTGGAACCCGACCCTGCTTCTCCTGCATCTTTCTGGAAAGTTCAGCTGCCAGCTCTCCCTCCTTTCCTGGCCAGCAGCATCCTGTCTCCCTTCTCCCAGCTGTAGCCTTGGCTTAATCTCAAGACAACTATTAGAGCTGTAGAAGGGCCTTGGCTGTTAACTCTCTGATAACCTGGGACCAATAGCTCCACAGCTCTGGACTCATTTTCCCATTTGCAAACTGTGGGCTATATGCATGTGCTGGTCAATGTGAGAAAGTAGTGAGAGGTGGGGGGAGCAACCCATAATCCCAGCAGTCAGGTCTCCTCCAGGATGATGCAGCCTTCTCTTAAGAAGGGACTGCCTGCCTGGGATGGCTGGAATTTCTGAGGTTGCAGTTGGGTGGCAACAGAGAACAGAGGGAGTGGAGAAGGAAAAGAAAGAACAACAGTGAAAAGGAAACTGCTTTTGGGAAACCAGGTCTGCGGAGGGAAGGATGGTCTCTCAGACTGGGGGAAAAAGGAAGGGTTGAAGGCACAGCTGCCCTCCCTCTTCCCACCTGTCTCCTGAGTATGAATGAGCTTCAGCTTCACCGTCTCAGTCCACCTTGAGGGTAAGACTGCATCCAGACGTGGCTTGGTCTAGTAGATGTTCCTTCTGAATCCAAGCACAAAGCTCTGGGAAATGTGTTCTTTGCACGAACTCCAAGGGGAGTCCAACCATTCTCTGATATCTACTTCTCTTCTGACTATAAGGGTTTGGCAAAAAAATGGGGTCATTTCAGCAGTGCAAAGGCACTTTTAGAAAGTGGGAGGCGAGGTACAGGACAGCCAGGGCTACACAGAGAAACCCTGTCTTGAAAAACAAAAACAAACAAAAAAAAAAAAAACAAATAAAATAAAATAAAATAAAAAAGAGGGAGGCATCTGGAGAGCAAGGCGCTTCCTAAGGACTGTGTCCTCCTGCAAAACAGGTTTCTATAAAAGGTCTCTTTAATTTTTATTTTTGCTTTGTATTTATGAGACAGAGGCCCTTCATACAGCCCAAGCTTGTTTAGAACTCACTCGGTAGCCAAAGCTGATTTCAAACTCACAGTAATTCCCCTGCCTCAGCCTTCTAAGCACTGGGTTTAAAGGTGTGTACTACAGCCCTCTTTTAACTTTTTGCTTGTTTATTTATTTTTTCTTTTTGAAACAAGGTCTTAAAAGCCCAGGCTGGCCTCAAACCTAGCCAAGAACAAACTTGAACTCCCAATCTTCCTGTTTCCACCTCCTTGGGGTTTGTTTAATTGTTTGGTTTTTTTTTTTGTTGTTTATGTTTTAAGGTTCCTCTGTAAAAAGAAGAATTTCTATAAAGTAGACTGATTTCTTTCTTCAAAGTGAAGGATATTCTGTAAGTGAGAAGAGTTCTGCAGATGGCCTGCCAGTAAATGAAGATCTGATAAAGGAGAAAGTTGGTCCATTAAACAGAGGGATTTTTTTTCTTATAAAGGAATGGAACTTTCTGTAAACTGTGTACCCCTGTGTGAAGTGAGGAGCTTTCTGCAGACGGAGACAGACTACAGTGATAGGGAAGGACTAGGAAGCAGGTAAACCACAGAGCACCTGCATCACTTACACTACACACAGAATCATCTCCTCCATCCAGCTGTTACCTCGCAGGAATGGGGCCTGATTTCAGATCTTCCAATTATCAAGGGTTTCAGCTGGAATCCCCTAACTTTAAGAGAGAGCAGGCCAAGCCAGGTAGTGGTGGCTCACGCCTTTAATCCCAGCACTGTGGAGGCAGAGGCAGGCGGATTTCAGAGTTCGAGGCCAGCCTGGTCTACAGAGTGAGTTCCAGGACAGCCAGAGCTACACAGAGAAACCCTGTCTTGAAAACCAAAAAAAAAAAAAAAAAAGACCGAGCAGACCAATTGAACAAAATAAAACTTGAGAGGCCAACTTTGTGGGCTCTCATGTTAACTAGTTATGTAGGCCTCTTATACCTTTGCTGTTGACCTTTTTTAAAAGTTTGTTCATTTATTATTATTATTAAGACAGAGACAGAGACCGAGACCTGGAGTGGGGAGGGAGTTCAGAAAAGAGAACTTTGTGAAGTTAGTTCTCTCCTTCCACCTTTACATGGGTTCTGGGGACTGAAGTCAGGGTCACAGACTTTTGTGTCTTTACCTACTAAAACACCTTGTCAGTCCTGCTGTTTATCCTATGATAATGTTCTGGCCTTTGGAGGTCCCTTGTCCCACCCTTTGAAAGGGCCCTGTCTCTTTCATGTCAAGGAAGTTATTTCATATAATATTTGTCAGGCAGTCCCTGAATTAAAATCTGCCTTTAAAGACTGAAGAATATGTAGAATTCTCTAAAACTTAAGATGTCATTTTTTTTTTTCTTAAAGACAGGGATTCTCTAGCCTAGACTGACTTCAAACTCCCTCTGTAGTCCAGGAAGACCTTGAACTCACGATCTCTGTGTCTCCATATATAGAGTATATGCCTGGCTGAGCAGCAGCAGCCTCCTCTTCCTCTTGTTCTTCTGCTCAGGTTACACTTTATAGCCTAGACTAGCCTGGAACTTACTGTGTAGTGCAGGCTGGTCTTGGGAATCAGTGATTCTCTTGCCTCTACCTGCAGAGTGCTAGAAGTATGGATAGGCACCAGTGTACATAGCTTATACAGTGCTGGGGGAATCCAACCCAGGGCTCTGTGCATGCTAATCAAGCATAGCAAGCAAACACACTACCAATGCATCCCGCAAATCCTAAGCTGTTACTTTTTAAAAGATGTTATAAGCCAAAAGAAGATGATACGAGGTATGGAAATTCAAATGCATATTAAACATCTATTCTAGGTCAGGCACTAGACACCTTCTAAGTGTTGACACTTTCCTATGGCATGCTCTGTGAGTAACTGGTGCCATTTTATACATAAAGAAACAGGTACAGGTGTGGTGGCACAGGCCTTTGAACCCAGCACTCAGAGAGGCAGAGGCAGAGGCAGGTGGCTCTCTGTAAGCTGAAGGTCAGCCTGGTCTCCAATTATAACTAGTTCCAAGCCAGCCAGGGTTACACAGTGAGACTGTGTCTCAATTAAAAAAAAAAAAAAACAGAAAAGGAAAAACAAGGGAAGAAGGAAAGAAAGGAAAAGAAAGTGAGGCATAAAGCAGCGAAATACCTGACTAGAGACTACACGGCTAGAATAAGTGAGCTGTGGCTGGATCTGAGGTGTGTCTATGTATTGTCACAGAGCACGTTTCTTGTGAAATTTCTGAGTTGGGGAAGAAATCATATTTGGAAGGAGGGATAAGGCAACATTCTGAAGGATGTGGTTTTAAGTTGAGCTGTCCAGAGTAGAATGTGTTTTTATTTCATACATAAGTGGTCAGGATAGTCCTACAGATGAGGGAAGAAAGGTGGACAAAACTATGGATACCTGAGAAGGTGTGATTAAAGCATGATGCATGTGATTAAAGGACAGAGTGTGCTGGCTTTGTAAGAAAGTTCCAGAATAGGAAGATCTGGCAGGAAATACCAAAAGGCATCCCAGCCACCATTATTAGAACACTGACTTATAGGGGACATAGTGATAGACACGGAAACAGATAAAACAGGCAGATCCACATAAAGAAACAGCTAGAAACTTCTAGGACTAAGACTGAGTCAAATGACATAATCTACAACACACAACACAAAGTGATGCAAAGACCTGCATACAGACCTACGATATATGCAGACACACAGGCAAATTAGCACAGGCTCACTAGAAAGACTAGTGACTGCCAAGAGGACAAGCATATACACACACTCTCTCTCTCTCTCTCTCTCTCTCTCTCACACACACACACACACACACTGCTGCCTAAGAGCACAAGCAACCCATCCTGCTT
Source organism: Hylomyscus alleni (assembly GCA_019843855.1). Taxonomy (NCBI): domain Eukaryota; kingdom Metazoa; phylum Chordata; class Mammalia; order Rodentia; family Muridae; genus Hylomyscus; species Hylomyscus alleni. The sequence continues at coordinate 18,722 of JADRCC010576006.1, forward strand.
CCATCTGCTTGATTGCTGTGAAGGCCTGGCCACTTCGGCTGGTCTTCTCTGGACCAGAGTCCAGAAAAGGACAGGAGGTGGTAGCTCCACCCCTGGGAGGAGCTGGGGACTTCAGAGGACAGGAAGGGAAGGGAGTGGAGCTGCAGCTGGGAGCACTGGGGACAGTAATTACCCAGTGCTAGGGCTGCCACGCTGGCTAGCATTACCCTCCCAAGGAAGGCAAAGCTACTAGAGGGATGATCCCTCTGACCCGGGTCTTGACTCCAGGGTTGCCCCCTAAACCGATGCATCCAACCCCCTCCCACTAGAAGCCTGATCAAATCTGAAAACTACATACACAGAGGAATTAGGAAAGGAAAAGACCTTTTATAGAAAGCTAGACACAGTGGTACAAGGCAGTACTTGGGAAACAGAAGCAGAAGGACCTGGGGTTCAAGGCCAGCCTCAATAAGGGCAGCCTGGACTACATGAAACTCTAAAAAAGAAACAAACAATCCTTAATAAAGATAGATTCTGGGACAAAGACAAGGAACCAGAAAGCACGAAACCCTTCAGAAATCCACATAGCTATGAAAGACAAGACAAAGTGGATCAAGTCTGAATGAAGACAGAGACAAGGTGGTTGGCATGAGGCATGGAAGTGCACAGAGGGATGCAGGCCACGAGGCAAAATGGCAGGCCGGGGCCACCTGTTGAGCATGGCTACAATAGACCTCTGGGCTTTGCCTGTGACATTTAATCCTTTCAATGGTACTAAGAGGTGGGAATTACAAGCCATTTTATAGATAAGAAAACCGAGGCATGAGTAGCAAGAGCACATGAAACTTTTCAAGGTAGCTATTGTGGGTCTGGGAGGAGGCCTCTCCCCATCATTGTCAGAAACATGGCTAAAAGATCCCTGAAGGATCTTTTAGAGAGCAACAGTCCCAGAGATTAGGAAACTCACCCTAAAAGACACATACCAAAAGAGACTTCCACCTTCCCTAACCACTCGCTGCTGCCCTGCAGTGTGAGAGGGGCTGCACCTACACCTGGAATGTATTAGGTGGGGAGGCCCAGACTGGGAGAGCCAGGAAGAAGCTGGAAGGGGAGCAGGGAAGGTGAAGGCAAAGCAAAGGAGGCAGCGTGGGCGGCTGCAGCAGCAGCGCTGGCCTTACTGGCTAACGGAAGGGCTTCTATGCCAGCTGCAGCTCCCAGGGGCCAACCCTGCCAGTCCCGCCTTTCCCACTTTCCAGAGAAGAGTTTTGATTAGTGACTTAACCCTTTCCCTTTCAGGGCCACTGTGAAGCATAACACAGGAAGTGGAGCAGACAACAGAGAGGGAAAAGGCAACAGGAGAGCCTGCTGTGGCTGGGCAGCTCTGGCCACACACCTGTGACCTCACCATCCTGTTCTTACACAGCTGGTGCCTGTTGTGCACTATTCTAGATGTCTTATGTTGGAGTGCCTCAGACTTAGTGTATCCTAAAAATAACAAGCATCCCTACCCTCGCCAGCCTTTAGTTGACTCCTCCTCCTCTTGCTTTCCCCACCCCAGGAACAGCAAGGACCTCCAATCATCCAAGCTGTCCAAGTCAGACTGGCCTTTCTCCACCAGTCCTCTTTACCTCAACTCACACAATCAACTAACTCCCAAGTCCTGCAGACCCTTCCGTAGCTCTAGAATTCATACAATAGCCACTTCCAGCCTCTACTGCCTCCCTCCATCCTCAGGACCCTCTCCAAAGCCCAGCCAGGCTTACCCTAGCCTTGGGGTGAACTCCAAATAGGAACAAGAAAGCCCTAAGCTCATGAAAACTGCCCCACACCCATCCTTGAGCCACAATGGCCTCTTGTCTATTCCTCGAAAGTGCTTTCTTCCGCCTGAGGCTTTGGCACATGTTGTTCCTGCAACATGAACTGCTTTTCCACATCTCCTCACCTCTGAACATCTATTTATGCTTCAGGTCTGAACATTAATGTCTGACCTGCCTCCTCTCCATGTGCCCCTCTAAAGGCTGTGCTGGCAATAACTTTTGGTGTATCTTTCCTGCTAGATGTGAGCTGCATGAAGACAGGGCCATATCTCAGCATATATCGCAGACCTGAGCACACTATAGGCACTCAATAGACATGTTAAGAAAACAGCCTCCTTTCTCTACCTTACAGGTTCACAAAGTATTTATGGTTGTCATATTATATGCCAGGCAGATGGGATAAGCAATATTAGAAATGGGAAAATTGAAACCCTGAGATGGGAATGAGGCCTAGAGACACAATGAATCAATGGCAGATACAGGAATGCTGAGGTCCTTCACTGGATATCCTATAACCTTGTCTCCAAGTGTTCTGGAAGTACAATGCCTTCCAGCGTCAAGCTACTGGACACTAGAGCCCAGAAGGGCTGGATTTGCGACTCCAAGGGTGTCTGTTCTCTTTGCATTAAGGAACTTAACTCCAAGTAGCTAGCCAATGACAGACTATGCTTTCTGCCCTCATTCCAGACAGGTCCCAGCCCCACCCAGCCAGCGTCTGGCCAGCACCACATCTGCCTAAGGCATTTAGCTAACTGGCTGCAGAAAGCCACTGCTTATGTCTGTGTAGGGTACTGTTAACTGTCAGTCACTGTTGGAGGAGGGAACCCTAGCTGGGCCCTCCTTGGACAGCACATCTGAAAGGGCTGAGTGGAGGTGCCAAGCATCTACATTTGAAACTTTCCATTCCTTTAATCTGAAGAAGTTCCTTTGCACACCTATCTACCTCCCACCTACCCAGCCTTTACATTGTATTGTATCTGATGGCTCTGGCTGACTAGAAACTAAATCTGCGATGTTTCCCAAATCTACCAGGCTCACCTGAAATCCTGCAAACCTCACCACCTAGCTCACCACTATTCCAATCCTAGAGACCCTTCTTGAAAAAAAAAAAAAAAAAAAACCTGGGACCTCTCAAATACACGTACCATGAAAAACAAGGAAGGGGCCACACAAATATTTGGTAATGTTTGATTTGCCTTTTAGGACTTCATTGCGAAAGCCAGCTATCCTCAATGTGTGTGGAATAGGCCTCAATCCCCTGCAAATGTTTAAAGCTGACACACACAGAGTCTTATCAGAATGTGGCTCTGCTGACCTCAGCACCTGTCTTCAAGGATGCAACTGCTCCTCAGAAGCACACACACTCTGAATAAGAACCACCTTGTGGTCTATGGTACATGTTGGTGGTGAACACTTCCAAGCATCTCTCACACAGAAATCTTGTTGGAGATTTATAATCCTAAACCCAAATGCCTGGTGTCCATTACTATCTTGATATCCTCCTGGGCCTCTCAAACTCAGCAAGTCTCAAAACACAATGAATCACCTTCCCCCAAAGAAGCAGGTCTCCTTCTCTTGTACAGATGGCTCCACTACCATCCATTAGGTCACTATAGTTGGTTTCAGAAAACTACCCAGAACCATCCCGGATTTTCCCGCCTTCCTTGGCCTCTACAACCCTTACTAAGGCTTGTCCAAGTTGGCAATTAAATATACTTCCAATCTAACGCTGCAACTTTAACCTGAGCTACCACCACCTCTTACAAAATATATGACACCCATGCCCTGTTTCTCCCCTCCACTCACTTCCACTAGTTAACACTTTCTACCTACCCATTCTCCACGTGCAACTAGGAGAGCTCTGAAACTCTAGCACTAAGGTACCTCTTTTCCCTGTGAATGAGCCCTTGATGGTTCCTGTTTGCCTTCAGGACAAAGTCTATTTGCTAGCCTTATTTTTCCACCCTTCCCAACACTAAGCCCCTAATTAGTGTTTGCACGTCTTTGCTGACACCAGACCATCTAGCTGGATTGACCTCCATGTTCTCTAGGTCTTAAGTCTTAGTAGACATTCTTCTAAGTCAAGTCCCTTGGGATGGGACGGGGCCTTGCATTGAAAAATGCTGATGCTGATACCAGATCTCCTATGCCTAGAGTTCCAGAATTCCAACTGCCTTCCAACTTAAAACACTCAAATAATAGCCATTCACAAAAGCAGGGGAGAAAGGTAAACTGAGGCATCCAGTTAGGGGTGGGGGCAAGGGATTAACTTGCTTTCTTACATCCCATGCTTCTCTTCTGAGATAAAAGTTGACTTGAGCCGGGCAGTGGTGGTGCACACCTTTAATCCCAGCACTTGGGAGGCAGGGGCAGGTGGATTTCTGTGTTCGAGGCCAGCCTGGTCTACAGAGTGAGTTCCAGGACAGCCAGGGCTATACAGAGAAACCCTGTCTCGAAAAAAAAAAGTTGAGTTGAGGGAAATTCATATATGATTCTGGGAAGAAGACTTTGGAGAGGGAGACCAATGTTCACTCACTATAGAAATATGGCTGAATCACTGTCTCTGGGTCTCCATTGACTCAATTGGAAAAAACAGGCCTGGCTTCTACCCTGGGCCATGCATTGAAATCATCTGG
>JADRCC010576008.1:0-31431 GCA_019843855.1 Hylomyscus alleni
GAGAGAGAGAGAGAGAGAGAGAGAGAGAGAGAGAGAGAGAGAGAGAGAGAGAGAGCTTTTAAATGTATTATGGACTTTAACTTATGGAGTTAGCTTCATAAAACAATTCCCAAGGAGTTGAGCCATTGGTTTCTAGGTTGGTAATACCATCTCACTACTGGATGAACATTTAAGTTCTTTTCTGGATCTGAGAAAATCTGTCAAATTGCAGGAGATGAGATAATATTAGACACCATCCACCAAACCAAGCATTCCATAATTGATATGTGACTTTCTTTCAAATAGTCACCATTTTTTTCTACTTAAAATGTTCAAATATATATGACGTATTATATTGTCAATCAAATGTTCCCTCCTTGAACTTTTAACTGTCCCTGAAAAATGATGCTGTCCTGGTGAACGCTGTCATCAGCTGCTCAGTGAGTCTCAGTTTCAACTGGTCTACAGCTTTCAACTGTGTTCACAGTTCTCAAATGTCCTTTACCATCTGTATGGTTGGACCCTTTACTAGTTAGCTTAAGCTAAATTATCCGGTGGTAATACCCTGTCATGCTAAGTGTATTACAATAAGGTTCAATTCTCTTTGTAGTACTTATCAGTCATAAGTGTCAGCTTTGCTTGGAATGGCCACGTTAAAAATGAAACCCTTTCCCTAAGCATGCCTATCAGTCTTGAAAGGGAAAGAGAGATAGCAGAACCAGATGGTGACACAACATAGTACAACATGGCATGGCCCAGCACAGCATGGCTTGGCATTGCACGGTATGGTATGACACGGCATGGCATGGCACAACACGGCATACCACAGCATGGTATGGTACAGTATAGCATGGCATGGCATGGCATGGTACAGCACAACACGGTATGGCACGGCATGGCATGTCTTTGCGTGTTTTGTCAAGGGCAAGTCTAATCCAAAAAACTGAAGTGATAAAGCCTTCTCTTTGGGGAGAGAAAAAAATATTTGGGGACAACACTACAGTCTCTCATGGAGGACATTTTCTTCTTGAGCAAGTATCACTTGGCTAGCTTTTGGATTATTTACAAAAGTCATGGAGGAGTGCTAATGTACCAAGTAATGAGACTCTTTTATCTCTGAGACAGGTTTAGTTGATTTACATTTAAATATGAATCCACAGAAAAATAAGAAAATCATTTCGAAATTTAAAGGGCAAATAAATGTCCGTGGATTTCAGTCTGGTCTAAGTACAAAAAATATAAACTTACAAACTCAACTAACTGGAATATTTACCATATCTCTCTGAATGAAATTATATGTGTCATCCCTCACCCGTCAACTCCCATTCTAGCCACCAGGGTATCCTCAAGAAAAAGTATTTTCAACCAGACCATTCAAGTATGTGACACATATTTAATGAAAGCCCATCATTTTCGTGCTTTTACAATTAAGGAAGGTATAATTTCATTTATATGGATGACATATTTGAGAGGGCTAATGAAAAAAGCTTAAGAAGGAAGATTTTAGCATGTAATTGCTATATGCTGGGATGTTTGTATGTATGATGTAGATTCTCCCGGCACCCCCAGGAACCTTCCCTAATGTTTAGGTTATTTGTGAGTGGCTGGTAAGGAACCAATCTTTTCCACATTCCTTTTCTATTTTAAGATATTTTCAAATTTGTTTTCTAAAAGTAAGTAAGAGAGTTCATTCTGGGTGCTAGCTCCAATTCTTTAAATAGTATTTTTCAAGATAGCTTTTTTTTAAGACTGCGCATAAGAACTGATCACCTCACTCAATCATTTCCCTCTGAGGAAAATCGTCACTAACAGGATTGTATTGGCATTGTTCTAAGTGCTCACATTTGCTGTTCATTTAATCCCTACAAGTGCTAGTGTCACTTACATTTTAGAAATGAGAGGTTCACAATACTTAACGAAGAAGACCTAAGTTCAGCACTGGGGAAAGCGGTCTTGCTCAGCAGGGTTTTTCAACAAGGTTTATATAGGCCTGTAAAAGCAGGAAGTAGCAGTGGAAGAATGTTTAAAGGTTCCCTGAGCCTTCTACACTTCAACTAGCATTTCAAACAAACCAATGGAAAGAGTGTCAGGAAGATATTTTCAGCTTTAGTGTGAGGCAGGGGTTCTCACCCTTTCTAATGCTGTGACCCTTTAACACAGTTCCTCACACCGTGGTGACCCCCAGCCATCAAGTTATTCTAATTGCAACTTCCTGACTGTAATTTTGCTACTGTTATGAATCATAATGTAAGTATCTGTTTTCTGAGGGTCCTAGGTGACCCTGTGAAAGGGTCGCCCAAACCCCCAAAGGGCTCATGACCCCCAGGTTGAGAGTCACTGGTCTAAGAATTACTTTCTACTTTCCTCTTGGACAACAATCACTAAGCTCGATGTTTGTGAAAAAAGAAGATGGGAAATGTATAGAGAGGTTACGTTACAATCTTGAGGCATATTAGCCTTTCCTGGCCATGAAGTACATAGATGCTCAAGGGGCAAGCTCAGCCACATTCTTCAGCTTAGAGCACAAGCAAAGTACACACATTCCAGTTTTTCCCTTGGATGGTTACGTCAACAGGCCTGTGGAACTGCATCCTACTTAGCAAAGTAGGTGTCCAAGAGGGTTTCTGACGGCCTAACACACAGAACATTTCTTCTTGCAGGTATTTCCTTAGATTATTATATACATATAAAGTGTTTTGATACTGATAGTTTGGAGAACAGGTGATGTGGTTAATTTTAATATAATACAAACACAGTTTCCAAAGTTGTATGATTAAATATTATTGAAGATAAAAATATTTAAGATGAAGAAATGAATCAAAATATCCTGCCATATTTTGATTCTGTTTGTAATAGTTTTGATTTGCTGTGGCTTTCTCATTATTACCTCAGATGTTAAACCTTGGTAAACTCAGGTCTCAAATATTAGAAGTAACATTTGCCCTTTATTATCAGTTCATTCTGAAAAGTAGAGACTCTAAAAATAACCTACCAATAAGTGCCTTTTCTTTACTTTTATCTTTTTTCTTTTTCTATTCCTGTCTACATGCAGGCACGTACATATGTGCAGTGCGCTTTCCTCTGTGTGGAAGTCAGAGGTTCTAGAATTCACCTGGAGTTAGCGTGACTAGCTCTGAGTCCTAGGGGTTCTAGGCCTGGCTTGTAGGTAAGTGCCTAGCATCTGACCTGCAGATCCTTAGGCTTGAGTGGGAAGCCCCTCTACCCATTGAGTCATATCCTAAGTACCTAATTGTTAAATATACTAGAAAGTGTTTAAACCTTTAATCATCGGGAGTCATTTCATTGAGCAATGGGCGAAACTAGGAAACACTGCATGGAAGTGTTGACTGGATTGGTGAGTAGTCTGGACAGGGTTGAGAAAAAGGAGAAAAGAGGCAGTAAAAAGTGATAACCAGTGTTTAAGAAGCTGAACAACACTAAGGTTAAAACCACCCACAAGTCAGTGAAAGAAAAAGTTAGATATTATTAAGGGTAACAATTACTATCTCTCCTCCAGAATGTGTTGTTTTTCCTAAATAAATAGGTTTGATTCACTAATATTAATATTTTTTGACAAGTTAACTTTAAGCAATAATAAAAGCCACCCAAGTAATTTAAAATTCTGGCTTTTTCTTCTACAAGGTCATCTCTCTCACACTTTTTAATCTAAAGAGCAGGTTAAAAAAAAAACTTGAACATGACAAACCTGCAGACACAGTCAGATTCTTTGGTTACTAATCTGGTTCAACATGTACAGATTCATTTGGATTGCTAAATCTGGTGAATTACACCCTTTCCATCTCATAAATATCCTGCTAACTTTGGTGAATCTATGCATTTAAGCCTATGTGTTTCAGGAAATGGTTTAAAAACATTTTTATTCTGGAGTGGAATATGTGTACAGACTCAGGAAACATAGGATGCATGATGCACAGATCTAAAAGCATAAATGGATGAAGTGATGCTGGGCTGAAACAGTTTTGAGACACAGTATTCAAGATGGTTCTATTTTAAAACAGTTTTTAAAATAGAAAAAGGATCTGCAGTATTTTGCTTTCAAGTCAACTAGTACTAACTAAATAATCGCTGTTCAAAAAAAAAAAAAAATTGGAGAAGTCCTGTAGATGATAGAAGAGATCCACCCTTACTCTGGCTTTTTCTCTTTTCTTCGTTGTTCCTACGCTCAAAACGTTCTAAATGTCTCAAGTAGCATAGCTGAAAGGATTTTGCTCATTTTTTCCAAAACATTTCGCTTCTGGGCAGTAGCCAACGATGGAAAGTTTTAAGCACATTTGGGAGAGGGATGAAGCTCGTCAGGGCGGCCTTGGCAAGGACGGATGCCTTCAGAAGGGCGGACACATTCCCCTAGCCGAGGAAGAGGCGAACAGTCGGTCTGGACCAGGCGATCTGCCACCACCAGCCTCCCTCCAGCTCTGGGCGGCCGGAACAGGCTCACTCCAGCTTCCCCAACAGCTCGAGGACGTGCTTCCCCGGAGCGCACCTGCCTGGTGAATGGCCAGACTCGGGTGCTACGGGTCCTCGCCCAGCGTGGCCTCAGGTGGCCCGAGGCGTGGGGGGGGGGAGAGCAGGCCGGCAGGGCTGACACACGTCAGTCGTCCTTCTCCCCGCCCTCCAGGACCCCGCGGGGCTGCGCACGGGCGCGGAGACGAATTTGACTGATTCGCTCGCCAATCAGAAGAGAGGTCGGCAGGCTGAGCCAATAGAAGAGCTTGCAGGGGGCAGGCCGTCAGCGTCCTCCCGCCCTCCCCCCAACCCCCGGTTGGTGAGCCTGGTATGTCTCCAGCCCTCCCCTGAGCGTCCGTCTCAGTGCGGAGCTCGCGGCGGCCAGAGCAAGTCCGGGAGGCGGCAGGCTCGGCGGCGGCAGGCTCGGGGGCGGCGGCGGCGGCGGCGGGAGCGGCGGAGCTGGGGCCACACCCCGTCGCGGACTTTTTTTTTTTTCCCTTTTCGGTCCTCTCCACGCCGTGCGGGACACCGTTCCGGGAGCCGGGCGCCCGGCGGCGCCCCTAGCATCCTCTTCTGACGAGCGGGCGCCGGCGGCATGATGCGGCTGCGAGGCTCGGCGATGCTGCGGGAGCTGCTCTTGAGGCCGCCCGCCGCCGTCGGAGCCGTCCTGCGGCGCGCGCAGCCCCTCGGCACGCTGTGCCGGCGCCCCCGGGGCGGGAGCCGGCCGACCGCTGGCCTGGTGGCCGCTGCGCGACTCCACCCGTGGTGGGGCGGGGGCGGCCGCGCGAAGGGCCCGGGCGCGGGCGGCCTGTCCAGTTCGCCCTCGGAGATCCTACAGGAGCTGGGGAAGGGGGGCACGCCGCCACAACAGCAGCCGCAGCAGCAACAGCAGCCAGGGGCGTCGCCACCCGCAGCCCCGGGCCCCAAGGACAGCCCTGGGGAGACCGACGCGTTCGGCAACAGCGAGGGCAAGGAGATGGTGGCCGCGGGCGACAAGTGAGTTGCGTGGGTGAGGCGGAGGGGAGGGGTCGGGCCCTGGGCGGTGGGCGGCGGCGGCGGCGGTGCGGCATAGCAACGGAGGTTCGCGGAAGAGAAAGAAAGCGATGCCAGGCGGCCTGCGACGGCTGTGCCATGTGATTAGGCCCGGCCCCGCCCGCGCCCCTCGCCTGCTCCCACTTCCCCTCCGTGGCCGGCGCGAGTTGCCCCGGGATGACGGGTGAGCGCCGGGAGGGTCTTGCCTGCTGCAGCCCCTGCCGGGCAGAGGCTGCTGTCTGACCGCGCCGCGGGCTCAACGCCCCGGCTCTGCCAGGGTGATGCCACGCGAACCTCCTCCATCTCTCCCGAGTGACATTGAGGAGTCTGGCGTAGAGCGAAGCTTCTACCTTTCCGATTCACCTTTTGCCAGGCCGCTATTGCCCCCATTCTGTTAAGCCTCCGCCACCCTCCCACTGAATGCCAGATGTGGCCTTGGGGGTTCTTAATCCTCCTGAGGTGGATCGTTTTGGCGTGCGTAGAGCCATCTGGGCCACCGGAAATAATGCTTCAGAAATGAGATTAGGCGGAATAGGGACATGTGGCCTAGAGGACGAGGCACGCAGCATGGACCACCTGTTCCTACCGAGACCAGTGATGGCTTGTCTGATGTCTTCTGTGAGGTGGACAGGTTTTTTTTTTAGATAATAAAATTGTTTTAAAAGCACAAAAATGAAGTGTGACGCAAAATACACAAAATCTAAGTAGTTTTGGGGACTTGGTTGTGATAGGATGTTGACTCATTGTGTATATAGCATGGGAATTTAGCCTAAAAGCAAAATTGAGTTTTCTTAAATATGACACTTTGCTGAATGTTTTTGTGTACTATAAATAGTTTTCCCAACTAGATAAACACTGACTTCTAGGCTTTTTCTGTATCCTATTTTTCTGACTTTATACTGACATGGTGTATCCTGTTTTGCATTTTACTTCTCTTCCAGCTCTGCACAGTAGAAGTCAAACTGAAAGTGTGAATTTTATGACTTCAATCTCAGGCCTGCTTAATGTTTCCTGTAATTGATGTTAGTACCTCCCTAAAACATTCCTGGTTATTTTCCCAGGGTGAAAAATGCTATTTAAAACAAAACGAAATAACAACAACAACAACAAAAACCCTTAATAAGAAAAAAGCCACGTAATGATGGTATTCTGTGATAATAGCTTTGTACCACAAACTAGCTTTATGCATGGGCACATTAGTACATGTGTTGGATTAGATGACTCAAATCCCTTTTAGTGTTGTTGTTTTGCTTTGTTGTTTTTCAAGACAGGATTTCTCTGTGAAGCCGTGGCCGCCCTGAAACTCACTCTGTAGACCAGGTTGACCTCCAACTCAGGGATATGCCTGCCTCTGCCTCCAGAGTGCTGGGGTTAATAAAGGCACATGCTACCTCCTCTAGGCTTTGTTTTGTTTTTAAAACCTACACTTTGGTTAAATTTACACCTCTAATGTTTTAGAAAGTAGAATACATATTCATCTTAAACATCATTCATTGAGTTTACCAGGCTTATGGCACAAAAAAACTATTACTCAATAGTTAATATCCGGGTTGCAAGATGGGAGATGCTTTCAATTAAAGTACTCTGGTTCTGTGTGTGTGTGTGTGTGTGTGTGTGTGTGTGTGTGTTTCCCAATTAACTCTAGTGTCCTTTTTAAAAAGAAGAAAAAAAATCAGACAGGAAAATGAAGTTTTGTTTACCCAGAAGTTTTTGGTTTCATTGCCCTATTGGTATTAATAAATCATCTCAAAGCAATAATTTAGGAACACTATTTTGGCTAACGTTCCATCCTGTTCCTTCTCATCTTGCCCAGCTGAAGAACCCAGTTTAGGGAAGGAATTCCCCAACATTTGCTCAGATTCCTAGAGAGTGTTAGGTGCCAATAGGATAACTTTATTTACCATAGTTAAGGGACTAGACTGTCTCTCTGTGTATGTTTGCACCAAAATTTAGATAACAACTAAAAAGATTCAGAAACAATTCAGAAAGGATGATAGTCCTGAGAGCTTTCAATCAAGGATTTGGTTCAATCCACAAGTGTCATAAATGTATGTAAAAATGAAGATAGGAAGAAAGTATTATAATTTTGTTGAAGTTTCTGTTTGATCTGTTTTCCAAAAGTAAAGTTTTTCTCTTTTGAACGCTTTCATTTTCTGTGTATTTCTCTTACTTAGGCTAGGAGATCAGCTCCTCTTTGATGCATTTATCCCTTTCTAAATGCTCAGCCTTAGAGCAGGGACCTTCCTTAGTAGCAGCACATAGGACTGCCAGATTTTATAGTGTTACTAAGAAATGGCCATGTGAAAATTAAGAGCTGCTGTTTTATACAGTGGGTGTGTGTTGAAGGCTACATAGCTTTATTCACTAAATAACAATTTGTTCTTTTACCCTAAAAAAACCTGTTTTGGGTGTTGATCTATGAATTTCAGACTGTCAATTTTTTAATTCCCAGAGAAAGTTTATCTTGAAATAAACATGTCTTACCTGAAACTATGTGATTTGAGCAGTTTACATTTTTAAACTTTGCTAGGAAATAAGGTCAGAGCAAACTTAATGCTTAACCACAGCACTTTCATTAGTTCATATTGCTTTTCCTTTCTTAGTTTGGACCTTATTATTTTTATTAACCTTATCTTAAATTGTAGATGTTGAAATATGATCAAGTTGTCTACTTATCTTTTTCCAAAAACCTGTAAAACTCTGAGCTAGTATCACCTTACGTTATATTGTCTACAGACCTTCAGTCTGATCAAGTTGTTATATGAGTAACATTTTAATATCTAAAGATAAGCATAATGACCTTTGCGCAGGCTCTCTCTGTAGTAGTTTTACTTCATTTTGTTATCATCATTCATTCCATCATTAAAAACCAAACAGTCTGGCTTGTTTTTTATTAACTGTTGGGGTGTCTGCTTTCTGGCCACGTTGGGGTTTCCTTCCTCACTGAGGTCCTTATTCCTTTTCCTCCTTTACCTTTGTAACAGGACTTCTTTGCCTTTAGCTTTGGTTCTATCTTTGTATAGACAGTACCTTAGTTTCTTAAGACAAGCTCTGTCCTTGTATTCATAACATGACTTCAAATTTTAAATTTACATTGCCAGATTCTTCATTTTTTTCCCTAATTGTTTGTGAAATTGAATTTAGAATTTTAATGTAGGGTATGCCTTTCAGAAAACTAACATGGAGTAGATTGTGCATTGTCAGTTACAAATACATTGTGGCATTAAGAGCTTTGAATGACTTGCATGTTTGCTTAACAGACATTTTAAAAGAACTCAGATTTATATCCTCTGTTAAGTGTGACACTCAAGTTTAGCAAAGCCCAGAAATTTCTTTTAGTAAATGATGCTTAGGAAAGGCTGGTGTGTGTATGTTTGTGTACATCAAATTACCTTTGATTTTTGACATTTTAGTTATTAGGGAAAAGAATTAGGTTGAAATACTAGTATGTATGTACTTTTTATAAAACATACATTTTGTAGGGTACAATACTGAAAATATTTCATTAAAATAGCCATGAGGCCATTTTCCTCTGTCAATTCAACAGGTGTTAAGTAAGATGATCCCAAAGTAGTAGAAAATAGGACACTTTGCCTTGCTGGTATAAAAGTATAAATTTTTCCACTAATTTAGAGAATAGTTTGGTAGTTGCTAAAAAACTTTATGCCCCTTATGCAGTAACTATGTTTGCTTGTCCCCACAAAGTATGGCATTTTAAAAATGTGCATTTAAGTACCCAAGAGTATTTAAACTTAAAAATAAAGTTCACACAAAAGTGATTTCACCTAGCTTCAAGTGGTATGGTAAGGCAAATTTTCATAGTTCCTCCTTTTAATAAATGGAATGTGAGGCACACAAAAATTATTATATTGTCCTTTGTGAGAGTTGAATTTCAAAGTAGGCTTTAGTAATACGTACTTCAAATAGTACTGAAAATGAAATTGTAGGTGTAGATAATATATTTTGGTGTTGGATATAATAACTTTTGAAATAGGTGGCAGATACTTCTATGATCCTTCTGAATTGCATCTACTTTGAATTTCTAAAGGTTAATATTTACAATTCAGGGTTGGAGAGTGGTTAATTCAGTGGTTAAGAGTATGCACTGCTCTTCCAGAGGATCTTAGTTCAGATCCCAGTGTCATGTCCAGCACCTCTAACTTCAGCTCCAGGAGACCCAACACCTACTCCTGCCCTCTGCAGACACTTGCACATGCATGAGCTCATATGGTCACATAGATAAACTCACAGAGACATACTTAAAATAATAAATCTTTAAAAAGTATTACAGTTTACTTAGAGTTAAGATTGACAGAATATCTAGTGGTGTGTTATATGTGCATGTGCGTATGCCTACACACACACACACACACACACACACACACACACACACGCTTCTTAGTCATTGTTTTGTGGTTTCCCTAGGAGTAAACTTTCCTGCTTTTTTTTTTTACCCCTTTTTAAGAGGATTAAGCTAGATCTTTCACATACTTGCTCATTATGCTGCTAAACTACCTTTCAACATTGTAGTTTTAATGGGAAGTGAAAACTATGACTATAAAAATATGATAAAATGTCATATTTTTGAAGCCTAGTATTTACATTAAACCATGCATCTAGAAGTCATTGATAAACATAATATGATTTGTAATTAACTGAATAGTATTAATATAAATAAACGCACATAAAGTTCACTGGACACAGAAATTTGAGTCCTGAAATTTTAGCATCTTGCTTATTTAGAAGTCTGCCACCTACAAACTTTAGGGAGCTATCAAATGGAATTTCACCTTTAAAAACATTTCTTTTAATATGTTTTGCCTGCGTGAATGTATATGTACAGCACATGCATGCTTGATGCCCTCACAAGTCAGAAGAGGGCTTTAGATCAGCTATAAGCCACCCTATGGGTGCTGGGAATTGAACCTGGTTCCTCTATAAGAGCAATAAGTGTTCTTTACCACTGAGCCATCTTAGCCCACAATTTCATTTTTTGCTTACAAAAAAAGCCAAAAAAAAAAAAAGGAAGGGTATTGTTTTTCTCTGAAAAGTGAATGTCACCTGAAAGAACAAGTTTGTGAAGATACTTGAGTTTCTTCAGTTTTTAAGACATTTGAAATTGGTTTTTTAAAAAACATTTATATCCTTGTAATATTAAGGTGAAAAAACATTCTTTAAATAGTTCAGCAATATCAAATTCTATATAAATCAAGGGCATATTTTATAGCTATCTGGATATTTTCATCTAAGTTAGTTACTAGTAAGATGAGTGCTTAAAGCTGAGGGAACAAGTAACATTTCTGAAATTTGTGATTAATATTTGACATTATTGCACATAGAGACATTTACTCCAATTTTACCCTAGACTATCTCATTATAAAATTGATTTAGCTGTAAAATGGACTCCTATGTGAGGTATCCATTCTCTGTTTGATATGTAGCATTCAATATTCTTTACTGATTTCTAAAGAAATGTTTTCATGAAAGTACTACTTTCAAGGCATAGAACTTGTTGTTTTGGTATAATAAATTTACCAAATTAATTTGGTGTACCAATTTAATAATTTTAAGGAGGAATGTATTTTCATCTACTCATTTCTGGTACAGTTTTAAAAATTTTAAACTTTGATAGTTTGATAGGCAATTCCTTGAATCTTTTTGTAGAAGTTATTAAAGTAGTACAGACTTTGGAGAATATTTTTTAACTTATATGAACTCATAAATAGTTAATTTTTAGGAATCTGGTAAATAAAATATAAAAAGATTTATTCCTTAATGTTTTTTATATAGACTCTTAAATATTGGAACAGAATACTTCATTTATAGAAAGAGATGGGCTTACTCTTGTGCTAAGATATAGTTAGTTGCAAGGGGTTCCCTTGTTTAGCACCAATGGCATAGTTAAGTAAATTAGCCACTTCTTAAGTTATGAGGAAGTGGACTACTAATGTCGTTAGAGTACAACTTTTTCTATGAAGTATATGACCTTAAAATTTAAAGAAAGCCAAAAAAAATAGGACAGCAAAAATGGCAATATTAGGAGAATGTACATGTGTTCCCACCTCTTAATAGTTGCTTCTAAGCCGGATTTCCCGTCTGAGTGGAAACATCTTAAAAAATGGAAGATGCTTATCACTTAAAATTTGATAACCTCTTTATCTGGCTGTATAAGAATAACAAGTATTGTTGCACCAAGAACATTCTGTAAAATGATTAAGAGTGGATTTGGGCAGTTCTTTTTTATTACCTATTTTCTAGTCATACAAGCTAAAATAAAATCCTTAAACATTAAACTTGTAAATTCTAATTTAGTTTTGATGTAAGCCTCCTTGGAGATGTTGAGTATTTCTGCCATATTAAAACAATAAGGTTTTAAATAGTTTTGTTACACTTTTTTTTTGCTATTTCATGAAGTGTCTATACTATGCTCTAGTAGAGTGATACTTTAAGACAAATTCTGATAAACTTTGCCTTGTTAAAGGCAAGATACTGTGAAGTCACAGTTTTCTGGGATTTTCTGGTTCTTAGAACTTCTCAGGTCAGCTGTGGTACAGAGTGGTCATCAATAGTGGGTAAATGAAGAGTGTTTGTTTTCCAGTGCTGTGAACTTCATTTATAGAAGGGAGTGACCATGACTGTTGGGATTGGTTCTAATGCTTTGAATTAATCTGGCCCTCAAAAGCAGGACTCTTTAAGTGTCCAAATGCTGAAGGTCCTTGTCCTCAATTGGTTTTTAATCAATCAATTAAGAGCCAGTGGCCAATGGTTGGGCAGGTAGACTGAGGCAGGGCTTTGAGATTGGTGTGGGCTAGGAACTGGGGAAGAGGAAGGAAGCAGAGATCTTCATGATGGGGAAGAAGGGCCAGACCTAAAGGACCACCGACATGTGAGACTCAGGGAAAGTGGTCCGTTCCCAATTGTGTTTGGAGTACCAGACATAAAATATAGATTTTTAAAAGATGTTAACTCAGGGGTACTGGAGGGGAGTGTTTGCTAGCAGTGAGAAGGATTAGACATGCCCAGCCATTAAGTTAGTCAGTCACTGCATATCAAAATTGAGAGAGAGAGAGAGAGAGAGAGAGAGAGAGAGAGAGAGAGAGAGAGAGAGAGAGAGAGAGAGAGAGAGAGAGAGAATGTTTTCTCGAATCTAGAGAGCTTCTGGGTGAGTGCAGGGAACATGTGTGCTCCTGCGTGCGCACACACAACACACCTACCTGGAGCAAAGTGATTAGTTAACTCGCCACTATATATGACTGTAGTTTGCTTATTCCTGCACTAAAGTGTATTTCAGTGTAAAGGATTCTCTGGTACTCTGATTCTGCTTCTCTTTAAAAACTGGTTTTCTTGGGATATATTAATTTTAGCCTCTTCATTTTGATAATCCTCCTTGGCTGTTACCTTCTATACCTAATTTTTAAATTATAACAAAATATAGCTTGAAGTTTACCACTTAAGCCAGTTTAAGTCAGAAACATTTAAGTACCACTCACAGTTTTTATGTTAAGAATGAACTTATAAAATAAGGATATGTAAATACTGAATAAAATTATAGGTTTATTAGAATTTATGACATTATTTTATCAACTCATTAACAATTAGAATGAGAAAATGAGATCACAGATCATTTAATTCTTCCTTACTTTGTATATTTCACAAAATATCCCAGAAGAATAAATTACCTAACCAGGTTCATAGTGCACAACACCGCCCCCTTATTGATAGTTTACTGGAACACTTTATTGAATTAATTGGGTTTTTTTTTTAGGTTTAGGTTTGGGAGAGAGTTTAAAAGTTCATCCCTCCAGCTTGTTTTTACCCCACTTCTGTTATGTTTGTAAAGACTTTTTGTTACCTCTATTTAAATACTTTGACAAGAGTTCTTGCCGGAAAAGGGCTGTTCATTATATTTTGAGAGCACTTTGATTTTCCCTTATGTATACCTGAAGTCTGATTTTTATTAACTTCTCCCTATAATTTAGTTCTAAATAAGTCAACTGTGTTGGTGCCAAAGTGATTACAGTGAGATACGGACTTTGTTTAACATAATAATCTCCTTGCTTTGTAAAAGATTGTTTTAAGAATACTTAGTTTGGTTTCTGTTGCTGTGATAAACTAATTTCTTTGGGAAAGGGTTTATTTCACTTATGCTTCCATATCACAGTTCACCATCCTGGGAAGTTAGGGCAGGAACTGATGAGGGGCCATGGAGAAGTGCTGCTTACTGGATTGCTCCTCATGACTTGCTCAGCCTGCTTTCTGAGAGCATCCAAGACCACATGCACTACCTAAGGTGGTCTAAGCCCTCCCACATCAATCATTAATCAAGAACTTCTATCATAGGTTTGCCCACCAGCCAGTCTGATGGTGACATTTTCTCAATTGAGGTTTCTGCTTCCCAGATGACTAGCTTATGTCACGTTGATGTATAACTAGCCCACACAGCACCATAGCCAAAACTAAATTGGAGAGGAAATAAAAAAGGGTTTATTTAATCTTGTAGGTTAAAGCCAGAGTTTATGCAGAAACAACAGAGGAACCCTAGTGGATTGCTCAGGTTCATTTCTGAGAAAGTGCATGTCCTGTCTATAGGATGCATAGGCTTTCTGGGCTGGGACCTCCTACCTTAACTAGAAACTAAGAAAATGTCTCAGGCATGACAACAGAACAATATGATGTGATCTTTGAGAGTCTCTCTTCCCAGGTGACTCTAGATTTGTGTTAACAGCTGAAAAAAAATAGTCATATAACATTCAGTTTCTAGAAATAGTTTTTAACTTTTGAATTCTAATAACAAAATACTTGATTATGACAACATAAGGGCAATCTTTAGGGAAGAAGAAAACAACAAGGAAAGAAAGACTTTGGTGTGATTTCTGCTTTATTGAAAGTTTGAGGAAAATATTTGTGTTTGATTCAAGCCATAGTAACTTCTATGGGTAGATTTTTGCTTTTTGGGTTTTGACAGAGGCTTACCCTGTAGCCTTGGGTGGCCTTGAATGGCCTTGAATTTAGAATCCTGCTTTCTCTGGCCTCCTGAGAACAGGGTTGACAGATAGGAGCTTCCATACCAGTCTTGACAATTTTATGATTATGTATCTTAGGCATGACTTACATTTTTCCTCTTACAGATAGAAATTAATTTCTTTTCTTTTAAGCAAGGAAAATATTTACTCACTTTGCTAGCTATGGTAATAAAGGGCCATTTAAATTTTTTTTTTTACTATGTACCATAAGTGAAAGAAGTGTATAATTCATGTTATTTACAGAGCTTTTAGGCAAAGTAAATACCATTTACCACTGTGATAAATATGAAGAAAGCTTATTCTGCAGTTTTAAAAGTGATAAACTAACATTATCTAAAGTTTTATCTGACAAACCACTTTCTGTAAATAATTGGTATGTTATTATCCACTGATTTTTGACAGCTGGTTCAATTTTTCTTTAAATATTGGGTCATCAGTATTCTTGAACTCTTGTTTAAGGCTATTAGATCAGGATAAAACCTAGCAAACATGATTGTGGCTTGTAAGAGTAGTAACTGGCAGTACTAGTCAGAGTACTAGTAGTACAGATTCCAGATTCAGCAAAACAGATGTTCAGAAGTCATTCCTGCTGTTGGGCAGCCTTGGGGTGGCTTTCAACCTCTTCCAGCTTAGGTCTTTCTCCATCTGTGGAGACAAGATAGCATCAGCAAGTACATTTCTTAGGACCAGAAATTATGGTATATTTCTGTCACCAGATCATTAAATTAGAATGGGTTAAATTAGAATGTTTATAAAACACTTAGCACAGTATGTAAGTAATTTTCAGTTATTATGAAAATGTTG
Source organism: Hylomyscus alleni (assembly GCA_019843855.1). Taxonomy (NCBI): domain Eukaryota; kingdom Metazoa; phylum Chordata; class Mammalia; order Rodentia; family Muridae; genus Hylomyscus; species Hylomyscus alleni. The sequence continues at coordinate 15,303 of JADRCC010576008.1, forward strand.
TAGTTGTGGGTTTTTTTTTTTAAGTTGTCTAAGGTCAAAGGTATGTCAAGATATGCCATTAGATTTTTATAAAGGTTATTTCTTAAAACATACTAGTGTTGATAAGTGTACTTATAGGGTTGGTTTTTTCTGTTTATTTGTATCTTTGTTTTTTTATTGGAGCCACTGAGATGAGGTGATGGCTCACCTGATAAAAGCATTTGCCACTGAAGCCCAGACACCTCAGTAGAATCATTGGAACCCACATGAAGGAAGAGGACTGACTCCTGAAAGTTGTTTCAGACTTCCTTCATGCCCCATGCCTAATTATATTCATTAAAATTTTTTTAAAAAAAAAAAAACTTTAAAGGTTGGTATAGCAGTGTTTTGAAAACAAATCTAAATGATATTTATGCAATATTAATATTTCTTTTAGGAGAAATTTTATGTTTTATGTATAAATGTACGTGCTTGTGAATTAGCTATTTTACTGTCTTTTATAACAGGTGTATATGTGTGTATGTATTTAGACATCTAAAATGATCTTTTCAATAGTACAGAAACAATTATCAACAGACATGACCTGTTATTTTTTAAACAAGAATATACATAATTCACCCATGAAAGTTGCTATGATGACTAGTCTAAAATTGATAGTTTTTAAAATGAACTCTTCATTTTTTTACTTTTCTGAAATGTGTGTGTGTGTGTGTGTGTGTGTGTGTGTGTGTGTGTATCCCCTCTATATATTTATGAGTTGTGATAGGTAGGTAGGGTGATTGGTTTGCCTTAGACCTGCGGTTCTTTTCCATTTTGAAACGGTCTCAATTGTAGCCCTGGCTAGCTTTGAACTTGGTGTGATCATCCCAGGACTGGGCGTGCAGTTACTTATGCCTTGTTGAGACCTGTGATTCTTATTGTTATAATATTTATGTCAGTGATTGACAATTGGAATAGTGGAGTATGTTTTCAGTTTTGGAGACCTCTTCCCCCAAAGATATTAAATTGATTTGTGATAATTTGTTTAAAGACTGTTCAATACATAGGAAAAATGCTTTTTTGTTTAGAAGTTTGGTTAATCTTAGCATATTTTTATTACATTAGTAAGTGTTTTTGGTAAATTTTTCTTCTAATACTCTATGATCTGTGATAAGTTTTGTTTTTTATGCTTAAGTAACAACTAAAAGAGACCTGGAGAAATGACCCAGTGGTTAAGAGAGTTTGGTTCACTGCACTTAAGTTACGCTCACAACTTCTCTAACTCCAGGTTTCTGACGTCTGATGCTCTCGTCTGGCCTTTTCAGGCACTTGCACCTAGAGGAGAAGAAAAGAGCAACTACTCTTACTGTACATGGAGTGCTTACATTCTATCAGGAGTGTTCTGAAAGTATTGGGTGCATAGAGTTAGCTGTTTTTATGACAGCTTTCTGGGGTAGACACTCTATCCTCCTTTCTCTGAATTGTAGGAAGTTTAATTAAGTAGCCTGTAGATTACATAGTTAGTATTGATAGTCAGGGTTCAAGAACTTGTATATGTATCTCCCAGATACATATACTTGTATGTGTATACCACTAGGGTCAGTATTTGAATATTTTGTAGAGATACATCGTGTTGACTCCTACCTGAAAATCTCCTGACCTCTAGTAATGAGTGATTAAACTGGAATATGCTTGATAGAAAAGATACTAACTCTAGGAGTTAGGTAAAGCATTAGCTGTCTGTTGGCAATCAAAATTTCAGAGCCTGACAACATTGACCTTTAAAAATGAAACTGGGAAAGTGTATTTCTGTGTATAGAATCATGATATCTCTTTACAGACTTTAATTCAAAGTGTATCAAAGACTTAAGACCTAAAACTTTGAAAATGCTAGTGGAAAACAAGCATGAGCATGGTCAAGTGCTTTCTGAATTGAAAAATGCAATTAGGTGAAAATATGCTTTTGCAGAACAAAAGAAAAATAGCAGAGTCAAGTGATAGCGTACAGAATGGAACTAGAAACCTTACCAACTATGCATCGGGCAGGATACTAGCACCTAAGCTATGAAGAACTGCAGGACTTACATACTAAATCCAAACTTGTAATCAGCAAGTGACATAGTGACTGAATAGACAATTTCAGAAGAAATATAGACGACTAATAAGTACTTGTAAAAATGTTTACCATTTTTAACTAATAGAAAAAATGCAAAATGTAGATGCTGTTGAGATGTATTCTCACTCCATTAGAATAGCTATCATCAAAAAGAGAAACTTCATACACTAGTGAGAATGTGGGCGAAGGGAACTTTTCATGGATGGTGGGAGTGGAAACTTGAGTATGCTCAATCATACACAGTCAGCATGGCAACTCCTCAAGAGCCTGAAACTAGCAAGAACTGCCATTCCTCTGGTTAGGGCTCTACTTCAACAAACCATAGATATACTTGCACACACATGTTTTCTATTGCTGTAGTAGTCACAAGTAGGAAGTGTATCTGTGTAGATGTCCATTAAGTAAGTAGATAAAGAGAATGTTGTGTGTATGTATGTGGAATTTTATTGAGCTATAAAATAGTGAAATCATTTACAGACATTTAAAGGAAAATACATGTAACTGAAAATCATTATGGTAAGTGAAATAAACCAGACTTCAGAAGGAGACATGTTATATTTTTATAAGTAGAATCTAGATTTAAAATTACTTATATGTATGAAAATAGAAATGACCTGACATTAAAAACTACTAAATGTTTTTTTTATCTTTTCCAGTGTGGTTTCTAATGGTATTGATTTGATTTTGATGAATCAATGTTTATTATGGTTATAGTATTCATGAATGTATCATTTTATCTGGTTCAGTGGTTATTTAATAATGGGCTTGAATGGAATATTCACACAGGATTAATTTTGGACTATTTTTCTCTTCCTTTAGTAAAATAAAACAGGGTCTGTTACCTAGCTTGGAAGATTTGCTCTTCTATACAATTGCAGAAGGACAAGAAAAGATACCTGTTCACAAGTTTATTACAGTAAGTTTTTATATTTTTCTCTCAACTTTCAAATAAGTAATACTAAATACATTATGTAATATTTCTGAAATATGGTCTTAAAGTTTACTAGCCTGTAGGTTCTGACTGATAGTGTTTCTCTTGTTTTCAAATTTTTATTATGCTCACTCCAAGGTAATGAAAGAAAAGGAAACAATGAGAAACTTGTCCAGAAAGTGGATAATAGTGATACAAATACCACATACATGAACAAGTATTGGGTAGAAACTTTTATATACAGGAATAAAACTTATAGTTGGAATAAGCATATATATTATCTGCGCTATATATTTACAAACTCTTATTTTTTTAAAAACAGGCACTCAAATCTACAGGATTGCGAACATCTGATCCCAGGTTGAAAGAGTGTATGGATATGTTAAGATTAACTCTTCAGACAACGTCAGATGGTGTCATGCTAGACAAAGATCTTTTTAAAAAGTAAAAATTTCTGCCAAACCTTTAATGGTGATTTGCTATGCTGTATGGTGATTTTGCTTTCAGAACACAATTTTACCTTTTAAAGACCAGTTTTAGAGTGTAACTGAGAAAGGGATTTATAAATATTATTTCTTTGAAGACCAGGGATGGTATATATTAAGGTTCTGTTATGCACTGGGTTAAATTAGTTGTAATGAAAGTTAGCAATAAGTGTTGTTTTGTGCTTATATTGTTTTGCTGTTCTATTCTGGCTGCATGACTTGCTGACTTTTTCAGTTTAATCTGTAGTTTATTTCCATCGGTGATTTGGATGCTGACCAGGAGGGGACTTCAGACAATTCTGTAGTCCTTGTGTTACATAGTTGCATCACCTCATTGTTTTTTTCAAATGTTTTCATGAATGTTTTGGGGGTTCTTTTCTTTTTTCCTTCCTTTCTTTCTTTCTCTCTCTCTTTTTTTTTTAAATAGAACTTTAGACAACTTTGAAGATTAAGACCTTGATTTGATTGGATGAGAACATTTTGACATTGCTAAATTAGCATATCTTCATTACTGTGTTTGTATAAGTTTACTTTAAGCTTTAGTCAGCATATTTGTATTGACCCTAAAGAGTCAAATAATGTTTTAATTTATTAGTTCATAGAAAGCAGCATGAAATTATAAATGACTATAAGACAGTAGTTTTTATTTTTCCTAAACCACAGGGTTCAGTTGAGCTGGATCTAAGGAATTTCTATATTTAATTTTAAATGAGTTGTGTGTGTGTGTGTGTGCGCGCGCGCACGCGCGCGTGTGTCTGTCTAATTGCCTTTTCTTTAGCATATTGAATGATTTGTTCTAGATCTCTCCTGGGGATATCCTGGAATTCCTAGGAGGGATGAGTATTTAAATAAGGTTCTCTGAAGTTGTTGTCATGCTTGTGAGATGTCTGCCAATTTTGAACCAAGGCTCTTGATTCTCTTCATGCAGCCAACTTTAAAGTATAGCTATTAAGCTTACTTTGCAATTGGTATTAGGAATTTAAATCTGTTGATCTGTTTATTTTGTGAAAGAAATGAATTCACCTCTAGATTTATTCATGCTTTGTAGTAAGGATTTGTCTTAGGAACTATCTGTGCAACATACTCTTTCTTGATTATGGTACCTTCTGGGAGGTTATTTTAGTTTATCTGTGAGTATAGTTAATTGATGGTAGGTTGAATTGTAAATAATATGTATAGAGAACTGGCTTTGTAATTTTTAAGAGAATCACTAATTTCTACATTTAAACCTGATTTAAAATGTGCTTTATGAACATTGTTCCATTATGAAATTAAAAGCAATTTCAATGTTCTCTCTCAATTATGAACCCAAGGAACCACTATCATAAAACCATTTGTAATTGAGTTAATCTATAATAATTACCCTAACTTTAGACACAAACTCGAGTTTTAAAAAACTATGATTATAATGTAGGCAGTCTTTGACATGACATGGAAACACAGGGTCTGTGTAGCAGGTCATAGACAAAGGGTTATTCCTTTTCATTTCTAGAATGAGGTAACTCAGAACCTCTTACTAGGAGATTTTCCAGGTCACTTTGAAAGGTGATGACTCCAAAGAAATTCCTTCTGATTTCAAATATAAGAAATTGCCTCATTGGGGTTGCCAAAAATAAACAGTATTATTTTATGCTGCTGGAATGGCATTTTAAAACATGGAATTCTTTTTTTCTTAGAGAAGTAATTATAAAGATACATAATTCTGGTTTCTCAAAGTGTCGTATGTATCTTATGTACATACGTACATATCGTATGTAACTTTTAAAAAACATGGATAAATGAATTATATCATTTGAAAGTTGGAGAACTCCCTATGCCTATCTATATAATTAATATTTTTGTATTAATATTCATTAAAGTTACAAGAGGAAGAAAATATTTTGCTAACAGCAAATTCTTTATTCACTTATTCATTCATTGTTAAATTATAGAAATATAAACTGTTTTTCTGTGTGACCATATTTTAAGAATTGTTTATTTAGAGGCAGCAAATATTTGCATTTGTAGTTAGTTGGTTTGCTAAAATCTTAAATATTACTAATAAAAAATTATGTGAGAAAAATTTTCTAATACGTTAATGTACATTGTATTTGTAATACCTTTGTCAAGAAAGTTATGGTGAACAAAGCACAGAAACATATTTACCTGTGGAAAGGCAAAAGTATTTTTCCTCAGAATTCATTTTAAATAACTTATGCCAGGCCATGGTGGCGCACGCCTTTAATCCCAGCACTTGGGAGGCAGAGGGTGTAGTTGGATTCTTTTGAAGACTGAAATTGTCTTTATCATGGTAACTTAACCATTTAAGACTATTTCCACATGGTTTTTACTAATATGCAAGCACAAACACTATATCCAAAGTTCTGTGTACTGTTCTGTTGACTGTAAATTCTCTTTAAAGGTCCTGATTAGTTTTGTTTATTTTATTTTGAGATTTATGTGTATGCTGTTTTGCCTGCATGTATGTCTGAGTACCACATGCATGCAATGCCTGTAGAGGCCAATAGAGGCCATCGTATCTCTTGGAATTGGTGTACCAGACAGATGTGAGCCATTATGTGGGTGCTGGGAATTGAACCACAAGTCCCTGGAAGAGCAGTCAGTGCTCTTAACCACTGAACCATCTCTCCAGCCTCCTGAGTAGTTTTAAACATTCAAAATATTAGTGTGTTTTGGGATTGGGGGGTTATAGTAGTGAGTTGATAATTTAAATTTGCTTGGTATTTCTCATGTTATATTTGTAACTTCTTAAAAATGAAATATATTTGATTTTAAAATAAGTAGTATGTTTTAGGAATTTAAGCTTTTATTTGAGAAAAGTATGCTAGTTATATTTTTCTTGCAACTTTGATTATTGAAAATTGAATTTTATAAGCTGTTTGAGATATTTAAAAATTAAATATTTAATCAATGATAATTTTATTAGTGCATTATCCAGCCTCTTAATTTCATTTGTTTGACTGAAGTGAGGAAATTATTCAGAAAGTATTGGTATTTTTAAGGTTAAGTAAGATCATTAATTGCACCCATTGTTATTCTTTTTCCTCAAAACATGCTAATATAGTGACATCATTTATCTGTGAGAAATATAGTTACATAAATAACTTCTCATAGCAATGGTCTATCTTTAACATTTCTTTCTGTTTAAATCTTACTATGGAGCTTGCCTTAAAATATTATTGTATTTGGTGTTGCATCTTGATGTTCATGTGTAGTAATTTGTCTTTTGTAAGTTAAATACTCTGTGACTGAGTTACTGGTACTCAGAAATCTTAAGACAGTTTTTAGCTCAGAATTTAAAATGTACTATGGCATACAAACTTCTTTTACTTACACATTTTTTTGGCTTAGTCTTTTTGAGAAGAAAGCAGAATATTGGTTCACATCAGTGTCTTTAAAATGGTTTTTAACAGTAAAACATTTCTATAATGTGTTACATTTACCTATAGCTTGCTTTGGTTTTGGTAATATAAAATTTAATATAGTACTTCGTAAATTATAAACTTGTCAACATGTTTTTCACTTAAGGAAATTGATGAGTTTGACCAAACCAAATTGGTTCTATCTTACAAAGTTTTCAAAGTGTTATTGAGGAAAAACACATTAAAATATTGTTATTTAAATTTTTGTGAAATATTACCCAGTTATACAGGAGCTAAGAAGGATATGTCAGAGGTTACTTAAAATTGAAAAATATTCATAATCTCACTTGTGGTGTTTTAAAGGCTGAGTTTTGTTAACCAGATCTCATGTTGAGTATTTATTAATTCTAGTAAGATGCAAAACTTTTTCCAATACATCCTCAATACTTCCAATACCCTTTCCTCAAAGGGTGCATTACCATTTTAGTATCTGACAAAATTTTAGGCTTGTTTAATTTATTTCTGATCTGTTCAGGATAAGCTAAAAGGAAAGAAAACATAGGAAGAATATATTTTAAGTTTGACTTGTATAATTATATGGTTTAACAATACTGATTAATACTCTTCTATTAAGTGGATGGATAACCAAAAGCTCCCCACTTTGTTTTTCCATCACATTCCACAGATGTGTTCAAAGCAACATTGTTTTGTTGACACAAGCATTTAGAAGAAAGTTTGTCATTCCTGACTTTATGTCTTTTACCTCACACATCGATGAGTTATATGAAAGTGCTAAAAAGCAGTCTGGAGGGAAGGTAAGGCTTGGATACATATATTTTCCTAATATAAACATTTCATGTAAAGAAAATAAATCTGGATATTTTGTTTCCAAATTAAGAAGCTCAGTGAGTCAAGCCTCTAGATTTAGTACTTTTAAATCATTATAAATATTTAATCCTTTGTTATTTTGCCTATAATGAAACTAAGTTTAAAGTTTTCTTGGGAGGTACAGTTTCTCTGTAGCAGCCCTGGCTGTCCTGCAACTTGCTTTGTAGACAAAATGGCCTAGTATTCAACAGTTCTGCCTCTGCCTCTTTAGTGCTAGGATTAAAGGCATGTGCCATTTAATTCACCATTCCCAGCTAAATTTTTTGTTTTTAAATTTGGAAATGACTGAAGTGGCTTCATATTTTCAAATTAGTAAAAATTTCACATTCTTTATTTGACATTTTTGCAGATTTGATACCCATTATTATTAAGTAAGTATTTCTAGCTTTTAAAAATTATAAAGGGAAAGCCAAGCATGTTTGTACCTACCTGTAACCATGTAGTCATCATGTAGGATTGACTGGAAGGAGGCTCAGGAGCCTCCACTATGTGAGCAAGTTTGAGACCAACCTATCAGCCTGTGCTACAGAAGAACTTGTAACACCCTCACCCACCCCACCCTTCCCCAACAGCAGCAGCAGTTTTAGGCACTGCATTCATTAGTATTCTCAACCAAGTACTCCCATTAGTAGTAGAGACTATTTTATATAACCTCAATTTTATAAGGTTGGTTGCAAGATTTTTTTTTCTTAAAAGTCTTTAAGTTCTTGTTTTAAATTCTCTTGTGTTTTTAAGAAGTAAGATTGCATTAGCAATCAGAATGGTAGAAAAGTCACCTAAACTTATGCAAATATTCAAGTTTATAGATCAGTGTTCTTAGTTTTTACAAGGTTCATTAAGACAGGCTGAATCAGCTCCTGAGTATACTAAAACAACTAGTGATTGGTGAGAGCAAACACACTACCTATATTATATCTCTTGACAACTTTCCAATATTTTGGATAGGTTGCTGATTATATTCCTCAACTGGCCAAATTCAGTCCTGATTTGTGGGGTGTATCTGTCTGTACTGTAGATGGGCAAAGGTAAGTTTATTTTAAAGTCTATAAAGAACAGCTTTAAGTCTTGAATTTTGTTTAATGGGGTAAAAAGGAAGATAATTTTTATTTTGAGACTTTTTTTAAGCCTGGTCTGGCCCTTGAACTCACTGTGCACCTGAGGCTGGCCTTGAACTTATGTAACATAAGTAACAATCTATCACATTATCCCTCAATAATTTGCAAAGTGAAAGTCAGTTAGCAAAACAGTCTTTTATAAATGCATGAAAACCATATTTGAGAAGTGCTTGTATTTTTTTAAGCTGCTGGCAATGAGGATTTTTGCATAATTATCAAAGTTTTATGATGAGGGAGAACTATAAAGAGAATTATTTGATTTTTTTTAAAATCTAAATTAAGAAAGGCCTTTGGAAAAGTGCTAACTTGTGAGAATGTTATTTTCAAAAATGGTACTTTCAAGAACTGGGCTTGGGGGGATGATGGCTTAATGGATAAAGTGCTTGGCTTACAAATGTGAAGGCTGGACTTGGAATCTCTGGCACAGAGTCTTAGACAAATATAGTGGCTTCCAATAATACCAACAGTTGGGAGGAAGGCAGAGGTCCTCTGCAAGCTGGCTAACCAAACTGGGGGATAGACAAGCTCCATGGTCAACAAGATGCCCTGCCTCAATAACCTGGAGAACAGAGGAGGAAACATTGATGTTGGCTTCCTCACAGGTGTGCACACACATGCACCTGCACATATGCAAAAATGCCTACACAAGTTAATGCAAAGTATATTTTAATTTAGCTGGAAGTCAGACATTAAGGGTTTATTGTCAAGCTGCAATTTGGATATCAGAAGAATTATGCCATTTCTGTTTTCCCCACTAAAAAAAATTAGTTTAAAAATATCCTTCCTTTAAATTACTTTTTAAAATGAAAATATAGCTTAACATAAAAATATATACAACTGGTATGTGGTATATACAGCTTGATAAATTTATATTAATGATATAATTTCATTCCTTTTTTTTTTCCAATTTTGAGCCATTTTCTTTATGTAGCTGGACTCACCTAAAACTTAACTTTGTCTGTAGCCCAGGCTATCCTCAGACTTCATATCTTCATGCCTCTATCTATTTGATCACAGGCATGTTCCATTGTGCCTGACAGTACCCTAAAGCTTACTAAGACTACAAGTCAGGTAAACCTAGAATTTTAGACTTCTCTTTAGAAAGTATAATTTAAAACTTTTTATCTGTGGTTTTAATTATCTAGTCTGAATTATTAAGTTATAATAAAAAACATGATTTTTTTTTATTATAGTTAAACATTTTTTTAAGGAGTAATTGTTAAAAGGGCTAGTTTACTCTGAAGTAGAAGTAAGCAAAAACATTTAACATCTAATTAAAACTGTTACTCTGTTGAGTACTTTAAGCTTTTGCCACTTTTTTTTTGCAGTGTCCTTCTTAAACATAATCTTTTTTAATGTTTGCATATGTTGTGTGCTTATAGAGATCAAAGGATAACCAAAAGGAGTCTAATTTCTCTCTATCCTGTAGATCCCGGGTCAGGCTTGGTGGTGGCCACCTTTACTACAGCCTCATCTAGCAAGTCATCCCTCTAATGTTGAAGTAAACATTTATGGTTGAATTATGGGAAAATATTTATAAATTAGAATTAATTATGCAAAAGAACAAGTCAAATCATGCCAGTAACAGTTTCAACTTAGTACTAATTGTTTTTTAAATCTACTTTAATAGGCATTCTATTGGAGATACCAAAGTTCCTTTTTGTCTTCAGTCCTGTGTAAAACCCCTGAAATATGCAATTGCTGTCAATGACCTGGGAACTGAGTATGTGCATCGCTATGTTGGGAAGGAGCCAAGTGGATTAAGATTCAACAAACTCTTTTTGAATGAAGATGGTAAGGAGTACCTACGAGTCGGCTAGAAAAACTAATCCCTCATTTTTCTGTTTAAATCTCAGTAATTTGAAGTCTGCTTTTGAAGCAACCTTTTCCTACTTTTAAAATTTTGCCATGGGTTTTTTTTAATCATCTTTAGAGATAGTTTAATCATCTACTTTTTAAAATGGTTATTTTAGGTTACCTTATGCCATTAGCAAGAGGAGTAGAGCAATAAGGGCAAGGAATACATTCCACAGCTGTGCGCAGTGCACAGTTGTAATCCCAGCAATTAGGAGATGGAATGAGGAGGACTAGGAGCTCAAGGCCATCCTCAGCTGCATGGCAAATTACATGCTAAAAAAGAATCGCTCTTGCTATGTAAGATTATAATAATAAAGATTAATATAAATATGATAAATAAGTAAGCAATGGTGGTAGTTACTCTGTAATTACATGTACTTTTGAGGAGTAAAGTATAAATAATTTTTGTCCTATAGTTGGAGTTGGTTGGTGCTTTCTATCATCGTGAGTGAGGAAACAAGTTTATTTTGATGGCATTTTTGGAAAACATCTCTTAGGGAAGGTTAATTTGATTTGTTTTTATGGTATGTACTGTGTGATGAGTTGTGGGGTGATGAGTATATGCATGCCACAGTGTGCATACAATGGTCAGAGGACAACTTTATGGAGTCAGGCATCTCTTACTTTTACATAGGATCCAGTGATCAGACACAGGGCCTTAGGCTTGCAGAGCAAGCACTTACCCCACCAAGCCATCATGCTGCCCCATGCTTTCTACCCTTTCGGGGTTAGGTTAGCCGACTAATATTTATATATCCTTGTTGAGTAATCATCTCGAATCTGCAAGGGATTTGGTTCTTGGAGTAATTTATTTAGCTAATGCTGAAAGATTTACAAAGTACATCTGATACAGGATAGTAGAAGGCAGAGTTAAGCTTTTCGTGGTCATATTACCTCTGATATGGAATTTAGAAGAGAATTCAAGGTTTGCATATTGCTAATGATCTTTAATTAGCAAAGTCAAAATATGATATTTGTATACAGGACTTGACAAAGAACATTTAGTTTCTGTAAGATGATAGAGCTAATGGGAAAGAATGGAGTTCAGTGATTGGGAAAAATGACTACTGTAAAATTGAATATTATAATGAATATTGAAATGAATACTGTATAGTAAGTAGAAAGTAGGAAAGTAAGAATAGAGGTAAAAAGATAGGAAAGAATGTTCCATCTTTATTGCAAAGTTCAAATAGATATTTGTTAAAATGAAGAATCTGTCCATAAATTACAAATGTTTCACCTGTTCAATTTTCTGGTGTGCCAAGCAAGCTCTAAAATGTGTTGTAAAATACTTCAGACGGTTATCACAGTTGTTATTTCTGTTGGCTCCTTCATTTTTACTATACTTGAAGAAAAAAACAGGTTCATGTTCCTAAGTCTTAGTTAGAGTGCTTTTGCATTGCAGTAATGCTGCTGTTCGTCACCAGTTTCTACTTTAGATATATGACTCTGAACCAGAGTTGTAGAGGAATCAGTGGATTACGTTCTGTGAAGTAATTTATTGTTCTTTGCAAAAGCCCTGGATGCAATTTATGTAGCATTTGCTTGATACTTATCAAATATTTGAGTGTGTATGGATATGCACACATTGGTTGCCTTCTAGCTCCAAGGATTTAAACCTGAGACTATATAAAACAAAGCAAGAAATCTGAAATAATAGATTAACAAGGTTTTATATAAGTACATATGTAAAGTAATTTCATTATTGAATTCTGCATTCTGATTTTCCTTTGCTTGGGACTTTTCTTTCAGGTTGATAATATTAGGAAGTATTTTGCTTTTTTGATATATACATACACAGTATAGCATTCTTCAGAGAAAGTGATACCATCTTATATAGATTCAGAAAAGGCATAGGTCTTCTTGTTCAGCATTATTTAGGGAAAGTAAAATCTTATATTACAGTGTTTAGATTTTAACAACAGGCTTTTAATATTTAGAACTATTCTTTATGGTGAATGTAGAATGTAGTTTTTCTTACTTTAATTAACAATTAAAAGCATTAATGGAGTACAATGTGTGCTTTGCACCATAGAAGGATGAATCAAATTGTCATGAATTGTTTCACAGACTTTACTTGTAGCATGAACACAAAATTGTTTCTTTAGCAATTTTGAATCTTATTATTATAATGTAGTTGGTAACTTGGTCTTGCTCTCATCTAATTTTAATTTTTTTCTTTGGCCTACTGTCACTACATTCATGGTAGCAACTATCATTTTCTTTTCTTTTTCTTTTTTTAAGATTTATTTTATATATGTTAGTACACTGTTGTAGTCTTCAGACATACCAGAAGAGGGCATCAGATCCCATTACAGACGGTTGTGGGCCACCATGTGCTTGCTGGGAATCGAACTCAGAACCTCTGGAAGAGCAGTCAGTGCTCTTAACCGCTGAACCATCTCTCCAGTCCCCGAAACTATCTTTTTTCTGTTTCTTTGAGTTCCACATCTTTAGAGCCTACATAAAGAAGATTTGTTTTTATGTACATGGTTTTACTATTTGTAATATCCTCTGGGTTTATCTGTGTTACTATAAATGAAATATTTTCTTATTTTTTAAGGCCGAATAATATTCCTTTATTATATACTACATTTTCTTGATTCTTTGATCCACTGGTATACATATGCTGCATATCAACCTCATGTCTTAGCTCTGGTGAATAAGTGACAGAATGAACACAGAAGAGTGACGCCTCCAGGAGTTAAGTCATCATTTCCCTTGCAGACATTTGCTCAGGAGGATTTCTGGAGCCAACATGTGCAATTTTAAAGGATGATTTTTGAATTGTTATTTCTCCATTGAAGGAAATGAAGTATAATATACACAGTCCTCTCGGTCTTTTTAAATGAAAAATATCTAAAACCACATTTACTTAAGAGACATTAGTAAAAGGGCTAATGGGTATGGGAGGAGCAAGAGAGAAGGCTGCATGTGAGCAGAGTATAGTATATGTGCAAGAAGACACCAAGATGAAAGCCACTATTTTGTTGATTTACAATTTTTTCAGATGGTAAAAGAAAGAAGCAAAAAGATTTCTATCTTTAATGATACAACTCATAAACAGTTTGAAGCTGTGATATATACACATGTGTGCTCTCAGTTGTACACAAGAGTTATGAGCTGGAGAACACCTAGAGTTACACTGTTTCAAAACAAACAAAGAATTCAGTAGCTTTTATTACATTCCTACAGTTTTGAAATCATCATTCAATAAATTTGGAACACTTTGACCAGCTGCAAGATAAATTCCATATTCATCAGTGATTATTCCCTGTTTTTTTGTTTTTGTTTTTTGTTGTTGGTTTGTTTGTTTGTTTGTTTTTGCCTTGAAATTTAGCACTCTAGTCTTGTCTATAACTTCAGATAAATGAAATCACTTAACATTTGTTCTTTTATGACTAATTTTCCTTAGCTTAATATGTATAAGGTTCATTCATGTTGTAGTTTTATTCCCTTTAATAATACTTAATCTTGATAATAAGACCAGTTTTTCTACCTTTCAACTGAAGGGACATTAGACTTATTCTCATGGTTATATAGCTGAAAGGAATGGCTGGGTCCCATGGTGACTCTCTGTGTTTAATGCTCTCTGTGTTTGACTGCTTTTTCTTTTCTTTATTATTATTTTTTATTAGATATTTTCTTTATTTATATTTGAAATATTCTCTCCTTTCCTTGTTTCCCCTCCAAAATACCTCCTATCCCCTCCCCCTTCCCCCTGCTCACCAACCCACCTTCTCCTGTTTCCTGGCCCTGGCATTCCTCTACACTGGGGCATAGAGCCTTCACAGGACCAAGGGCCTCTCCTCCCTTTGATGACTGTCTAGGCCATCCTCTGCTACATATGCAGCTGGGGCCATGGGTCCCACCATGTGTACTCTTTAGTTGGTGATTTAGTCCCTGAGAATTCTGGGGGTACTTGTTAGATGATATTGTTGTTCTTCCTATGGGGTTGCAAACCCCTTCAGCTCCTTGGGTTCTTTTTCTAGTTTTTTCTTTGGGGACCCTGTGTTCAGTCCAATGGATGGCTGTAAGCATCCACTTCTGTATTTGTCAGGCTCCTGTCAGCAAGCACTTGTTGGCATCCACAATAGTGTCTAGATTTGGTGATTGTATATGGGATGGATCCCCAGGTGGGGCAGTCTCTGGATTGTCATTCCTTTAGTCTTTGCTCTATACTTTGTCGCTGTAACTCCTTCCATAGGTATTTTGTTTCCCCTTCTAAGAAGGATCAAAGTATCCACATTTTGGTCTTCCTTCTTGGTATTCCGAGCTTCTGGGCTAATATTCACTTATCAGTGAGTGCATACCATGTGTATTCTTTTGTGATTGGTTTACCTCACTCAGGATGATATCCTCCAGATCCATCCATTTCCCTAAGAATTTCATAAATTCATTGTTTTTAATAGCTGAGTAGTACTCCATTGTGTAAATGTACCATATTTTCTGTATCCATTCCTCTGTTGAGGGACATCTGGGTTGTTTCCAGTTTCTGGCTATTATAAATAAGGCTGCTATGAACATAGTGGAGCATGTGTCCTTATTACATGTTGGCGTGTCTTCTGGCTATATGCCCAGGAGTGGTATTGCTGGGTCCTCAGGTAGTACTCTGTCCAATTTTCTGAGGAACCAACAAACTGATTTCCACTGTCAATAGGACAAAACGGCAACCAACAGATTGGGGAAAGACCTTTACCAATCCTACATCTGATAGATATATATACAATATATACAAAGAACTCAAGTAGTTAGACTCCAGAGAGTCAAATAACCCTATTAAAAATGGGGTACAGAGCTAAACAAAGAATTCTCAACTGAGGAATACTGAATGGCTGAGAAGCACCTAAAGAAATGTTCAACATCCTTAGTCATCAGGGAAATGTAAATCAAAACAATCCTGAGATTCCACTGCACACCAGTCAGAATGGCTAAGATCAAAAACTCAGGTGACAGCAGATGCTGGTGAGGTTGTCTGCTTTTTCAAAGGTCACAGTTTGAGCTAGAGGCTTTTCTTGTGGCATGTAACTTGCTAGATTCAAGGAGACTATAATGTGGTATAGGTAATGTTTGTACAAGGATTGTCAGGTTTGGTAAGCTTATCCATAAGGAAATAAGTCTCTTTCACAAATAGAAGTTTGTTTTGAGGCAGGAGCTCATGGAGCTTTGAACTCTAATACTGAGTTCTGGAATTAGAAAACACAACACCATACCTTGCTAATGTTTTTAAATTGATATTTTTTTCTGTACCCAAGAGTTTTTTGTTCACAACTTGCTATGCAATGAATAATAATGTAATAAGTTAAGCTTTTAAAATTCTATTAAAGAATTAAAAGAAAGTAGGATTATGGGTGAACATAAAAGTTTGTTTCTTAAACATTTTTAGGGCATGTGCTGCTCTTGCAGAGGACCCAGGT
>JADRCC010576012.1:0-21517 GCA_019843855.1 Hylomyscus alleni
TTAAAAGTAGAGTATCTTAGGACTCTACAAGTCACCTTTTTCTTCTAGTGCATATCCGACAAAGGAAATGGTGATTTTTAAAATAAGAATTAAAGCAAAATTAAGCTGGCCTTAATTTAGTTGTGTCTGTCTTTGCTGTCATAATTCCCTTGAAAGCCATTAATTGAAAGTGGTCTTTAGATGTGAATGGAGGAGCTTTTATCTGGGCTATTGAAGAATGATGATTTAAAGTAACCAAACAGGCAAACCACCCTCCAGATAACAGCAGGCTGGAGACATTTAAAGGCGCTCACGTGTTCCTGCCATTATTCCTGTTGCTCCATGTGCCTTTGAATGTATCCTTTATTAATGTTTCATTTCCGGAGTAGACTTTGGCCTGACGGACAATGTGGTGGAAATGCTTTTACTTCCCTGACTTTCACTTTGTCAGTTCTGGAGACCATGCGGTTCCACACTGATGTCCTGGAGTAGTTAGTTCCTTCACACTTACAGTCACCTAACTACACTCATGTTTCCGGGTATAAGATTTTGATCTGAAGCTTCATAAGGAAGAATGAGTAAATTTGCATAACACTTTGATAAAGTTTTATTTGGGAAGTTATGATTCTTACAGTAGGTGTGGTTGACAATTTCTTGGAAGAAGCCCTGGCCCTGCATACTAAAGACACTGCCACTCTGTGCCGCTCACTTATCTGATTGCCGTCCTAACAACACCCTGTCCTTAACTCGCTTCAGACACTAGTTTATAATTGCATGTACATGCACACTAATTGCACGTGCCTGTGCACACATATGCGACTTGTTTAAATGCTGTTTTGCAGTCACTCTTGAGCAGGCTGTAGTGTTTGAGCTTTACCGAACTAATGATTAACTTGAAATCCAAATCTGAACAATTCAGTGGATTCAGTCTGAGGCTTACTACTTCTGCAAAAGTTCTACTTAGAGATTACAAGCATATGTACCTCTCCAGTCTTGGGTGATGTGTCAGTCGAGATTATTTGATATGGAGAAAAATTTAAGAGACTTAAGAATTCAGTAAGCATTTACTAAATCAGCTCCTTGAGGCCGCCTTACGTACGCACATGCTGATGCTACGATTCTGTGAACTCACGAAACTTCTAAACTGCAGCCAGGGAGGAGAAAAACAAGGCTCTTTGATGGTGAATCCATAATAAACTAATTTCTTCAGTAATTTTGTTTTTCATCCTGAGGGGGAAAATCCTAATTTTTAAAAATTCTTTTATTCTTGCTGATCTTTCGTGCACAGTGAAGATTCTGATGGTGTGCAGTTCATGTTTCCTAAGCAAAGTGCACTGAATAACTTGTTAAAGTTTGAACTTCAGCTTGTCAATGATCACTGGACCAAAAGAATCAAGGATCATCATATATATATATATATATATATATATATATATATGAGATAATAGAGCAAGAATAGAAGTGTTGACACACTTTTAGTTGTTTATGGCAGGTTGGCCCTATTTTTATACTTCTAGAAAATTATTACTCTGCTGTTGTTACATACATTTATTATTATAAGCAGATTTGTTGGCCTCTAATAGTTGAGCATGAGAAGTAATTGAATATATGGTAGTCTATAAATTTATTTTGCTCATAAAAATGTGGTAGAGCAACTTATTTATTGTGTAGTGATGCATTTTCTGGTTTTCCTGATAGTGAAGTCTGTGCCATGCTTAAAATAGGCCTGACTGTTAGTGAAGCTGTGAACAAGATGCTAATGCAATTCATAGAGAAAAATACTTTTAAAAATTGGAGGCCTAGGATTTAGCTCATGGGCAGAGTGCTTGTCCAGCATGCACTCTGACCTGGATTCTATTCTCAGCACAGCATAATATAGGCACTCTGCATGCCTATAGTCCAAGGATGTGGGAAGAGAAGGCAGGCAGGCAGAGCAGAGGTTCAAGATCATACTCTGCTACATAGAGACTTCTAGGCCATTCGGTTTTACATGAAACTCCGTAAAAATGACAAATGAATCAATAGGAAGAACAAAAAAGAAAAGTGAAAATTACCTGAGTATTACAGTAAAGTCTGTGGTGGAGCCAAATTTCATTTCACTTTGTCAAGGAACTTATTTTTTGTTTGTTTGTTTGATTTTATTTTGTTTTATAGAAATTTAATTTATAAATGCAAGGCTCTCAGATTTTGGAAGAATGTCTATACACATAGCATTTCTACTCCCCCCAAATTATATACATTTATTTAGAAATCAGAACATCCTCCCGGAATATTTTATTTTTTAATGTCTAGAAGAGATCAGCTACTCTCTGGCTGTTTCACTGGCCTTCGTTCCTCCGCAGCTCTTGTGTAAACTTCAGCTCTGTAGCTACTCAGCATTGCAGTAAGCTCTGTGCTTTCCTCATACCCTCTGGAGCAGACACACTCCTAGAGACGACCGACCATGTTTCTAATCAGCCTCACTACCAGTTCTGAAAATACAACAATGTAATGGCGATATTAACAGTTCCTTGGATACAGAGGTTAACAGAATCAAATACAGAATCTGATGTGGGGGTCCCAAGCATTATCCAGCTTCACTCACTTCCCGTGAAGCGGCAGCCAAACCCTGAGG
Organism: Hylomyscus alleni; assembly: GCA_019843855.1. NCBI lineage: Eukaryota > Metazoa > Chordata > Mammalia > Rodentia > Muridae > Hylomyscus > Hylomyscus alleni. The sequence continues at coordinate 2,594 of JADRCC010576012.1, forward strand.
CCTCACTCTTGATTGCCTTGCCTGGCCCAACCACAGCATCCTCCCCCTCGACTCCCCATCCCACAATCTAGCTCTCTAACCACTTTGTAATGATGGGCTGGGGAAATGGCCCCATTTGCTTCTTGGCCTCTTCTCTAATCATCTCAGCTACTCTCACTTGAGTGATTTTCCTTTCAGTTTTCCTTTCAGTGTTACCTCCATCCAGGTTTCTTGGCTGCTAGAGGAATGTCCTCCCAGCCCTTAGTCCAGCATCCGGGGTCTCCTAGAGTTCACTGGTCTCTAAGGCCCTGTTCTTATGATTGACTCTATTTTCCCTCCTTAACTGTCTTGTATGTTCTGAGAATGGGAAACAACACAGTATCCTAGACACTACCAGATTTGTGTGCTCACAGCTCTGGAGCACTTTTACCCATGCTACTCATTAACTCTTCTGGAACTCATGTTCTAGATTTACAACTTGAGGGTTCAGAACCAAGACTGCAGCAGCACTCGGGTTGCCAGGGGTGACCATGGGGATGTTATTGACTTGAGCATTCAGGACCAAGGCTGCAGGGGATGTCTTGTGCTTCTACGTGGAGGGCAAGGGTTGCTAGATACTCCTCAGTTTCATTTCTGGTCTGAATTTGAGTTGACTTTTGGTTGTGCGTTGCCCTGCTTTTCTTGGCCTTAACGTTTAGCTGTAGGACTCCATACTGGGCTGCAGCCCATAGTTTAGAAATTTAGGTAAGCCTTTGTCTTTTGTGACACTCCTCCGAAGCGGAGGAACTAGTAAGATGATTTGACATGCTGAGGAGGAGAATAGTTAGCGAGTGTGAAGTGGGGTGGGTTAGTCAGTCCAAGGATCAGAAAGCAGCTATTGCCATATAACTCGAGCAGTGGCTGCTCAGCCTCAAAAGGAGGTCAAGGTGAGCTCCAGTTTGCTGGAGCAGCGGAAGGGAGGGGCGGGACCAGATTTAGGAGGGATTCACATTTGTTGTAAATCCTACTGTATTACCCAGGCAAGTTTTTACAAGATTTTAATGAACAGAACAGCATGCTCTGAGTCGAAGATAGCACCCATGAGTGTCCTTCCTCGGTTTCATTCAGGTCAAACATGTCTTGAGTTGTCTGCGCAGCTGATTTCAGTTTTGTGGTATGCCAGGAGCTTTCCTTTTTCCCTTTCTGAGTATCTATGGACCAGGAAGATGCTTGGTCTCTTCTGTGATCTGCGGTGTGGACTGTTCTCTGGGTTCAAACTCTTTTATCGCCCGTCTGTTTCATAGGTTAATTTAGGACTTTGATTTTGTACTTTGCTATTGATACGGCTAGGGCTCTGCATCTAGGGAGACTGCTTGTAGAATAGTGTACTTGTCCCTGTGAAGTTTGCCTTGTTTTCTTCCATAGTGTTTGTCAACCTCACAGATATAACAGATGTTGGGAAACGTGCGGTCTATCCACATCCTTAAAAATTTATGGTGAAGACACAGCTCTCTCTTGATCCAGCTTATAACTGACTAGGCTAGTGGGTTTCAGATTTCTTAAGGCTAACCCCCAACCAAATCGTGATCCCCTGGGACTGGAATCGAGTATGCTGAAGCACAAGTTGCATGTAGCCATGTTTTATACTACAAACGACGGAGCGTTCTGACCTTGTTCTGTTTTATTTCAATTGAAACGATGTTGATTGCAGGCTGGTGCGTTGATTTCACACCTCATTGATGAATTGCCTGGCCCACAGTTCAAAACCACGAGTCCAGATCTCTGGAGTTTATGCTTATCTCATTTGCACTTTGATTCCCAGTCTTCCACTTGGCCACATTCTCCAGCCTCCACTGTGACCAGTTCAGTTGGTCAGACCTAACTTAGGCCTGTATGGTGCTCCCTGTGCTGCTGCAGGTGGGTAATGACACACACGAGGCTTCTCTACAGTCTGTAGAGATTTACGAGCGTGTCCATTCCGGTTTTGAGGAAACTTAAGAGGGCCGGATGGGCTGTTCAGACGGTGGTGCATAGGTCTTTGGCTTCCTTGTTTGAACTTAATTCTCACAGAGATTTACTTTCCCATTATAACAGCACTCGGTGACATTTTTCTTGTACATTTTAGTGTTTTCTGACTGTCCATTTGATCTGGAATTACCTAACCTAGTCTGATGTGACATTGCCTGTGAGTCTACTATGGAACATAGTTTGCTTTCCCTCATTCCCAGTTGCCCCTTCCATTATATTGCAGTTTCATAGATCGCATGCCCAGGCTCATCTCAGTGAGCTACCTTTGTGTCACCTGCAAGGCTCCTGCAGGCTGTAGGTCACCATCTGTTTTGTGTCTACTTAGGGTTCCTGGCAGAACTCAGCTTTTTGGTACTGTTACAACTGTAGTCCCTTTTTCTTAACTATTGGTTAAAGGCCATCCCCACCTTCTAGAAACAGAATCTATTCCTTGGCCATGATATGAGCTTCTCTGACACTTGGCATCTCTCTGTTCTCTTGTGCCTTTTGAGGGGTCATCTAGGGCAATCTGTATTATAACGTGAAACTTTATGTCTGCAAAGGGCCCTTTGCCTGTAAATGCAGACAAGTGTAACACCAGGTAGAAGGATTCCCACACCAGCATTCTGTCCATCAGTCCAGTGTAAAAGACAGTGCTTTTGGTGGAAGAATGGTTTAATAGTCTTAGCTTAATTATTGAAATGGGATGGTTTTTCTTTCTTTCTTTTTTTTCTTTTCTTTTAGGGGAAGGAGTGGGGTAGTGAGGCAGGTTTATAGTATGTGAAAAGTTATTCCCAAAAGTTGATTCAGGCCACAGGGGCCTTCTCACTTCATCAACAGATATGCTTCTCGGGGTCTAACCCTTTCATGCTCTGGGATGTAAGGAAAGAGAAAAAAGCAACAGGAGCAAAGCTCAATGAAGAAAATTAATCTGAGTTACAGATCTGGCCACATTGCATGCTGTGGTATATGTAGTTGAGATGGTCATCTGCTACTGAAGGCAGTGTACTTACTAATGCATACCCAGAGTGCTCTGCCAGTCTGCTACAGTGAGAGCACAGATCAGTAGGGTGTACTGACATTTGCATGGGGTTGTCATGCCTTCATGATGACCCGAAGAGAGGAAAGATGGAGAGGGTTTTTCTGTGTGCAGATGCGTGAATTTAGTTGGCACATACGTTTGTTCTATATCCTAAAATGAGATGGATTTTTAAATCTAATTCGATTGTACCAATATTGGTGTCTATGTCAGACAAATACTTGAACCACCCCAGGGAGAAACCGTGTTGCTGTTGTGTCATAGGACAGCCTGAACTCGTGTTTATCTTTCAGAGGGAGACGGACATCTTTCTGGTCTGTGATGCTATGGGCAGAGTAAATGCACGCCTACCGTATTCAGCATTTGGTTTGGGGATTGCATGATACCAGAATTTCACACTGGAGTCTCTTGAGTTTACCATTCGTGTTCCCCACACTATTTCCAAGTGTGAGGCATCTTCTGATTTCAGCTCAGAAAATTAGTGTCTCTGAAGAAGGCATTAACACAGGTTCCTGTCTGGTGCCAGGTGCCACCTGTGGTCATGCACTTGTCCCCACACCTTTCCTGGCTCCTCTCCACGAGTCCATCTTTGCTGTGCTCCTCGCCTTGTGCGGGGCGGTGTGGAGTGTGGAGGCAGCATATGTTCCTCCAGTCCTCGAGGCCACCTCCACTGGTTTATTTTTAACATTCAGTCCTTTCTCGACTTAAGTAATTGCTCCGGGAAGGAGCTATTACCTGCTATAAGCTGCGCACATTTAACCTCTCAGCCACCATAACAAGTGTTTATTTAAAACAACCACCGTACTGTATCGTAGTACGATTTACACGTGCAACCCTCTGCATTTCTAGCTTTTCCTGCCGCTTTCTCTGCTTTTGTGGTTTGGGGAGGTATAAACATTTTCAGTTACGGTTCACAGTCATCAGTTTAATGAAGTAACTGTCTGCTAAATAGACTTGAATTTCAGGCTGCCAGGGTGAGTCTTCTGTCTTTGACAACTTGCCTGACCTGGCAGGCCTCCTCCTCATTGAAGTACAGCATCTCAAACAGCTCCTGGAACAAGCCCTGTGTGGCTCTACTGTGGCCCCACAGCATTAAGGATCTGCTCTATTTATTCCTGTCTCTCAGATCTAGACCAGTGTGCGCCACAGGTAGCACCTGTATGTTTGTTAAATCAGTCAAATACTGCACACAGTGACTCTGGATACTGGACACACAGCGTAGTAAGTGTCCTGAACAGGGAAGCAGTGAAATCCACTGAGTCTTCCTTCCGTGGTGTCCAAAGGGTCATCAAGAATGCCTCGCAGATGACAGATTTTATCTTCTGAATGTCTTTTACAGAAGAAATACTGACCTAGCCTTCCCAAGTTGACCTTAGATTATACTCATAATAATGAAATAAATTTGGTCTCTTTCCATTCTGTCTGCCAGCAGCATTTCTGGCTGACTCATAGGTACAAAGAAAAAAAATGGAAATGAATGCTTTGTCTCTCATTTGTGTATTTAAATCAAACTATGGTTAAGTTGACTTGTGTCTTTTAGTTTTCCCAGCAAGGACTGTTCAAGGCATTCTCTTCTGCAGTTTATTCTGAGTCTGAGAAAAAAGAAGCAACCTTTCTGGTCTGAATTGGCTTATTTCTTTTAGAACATTCTAAATGGCTGACCTAAAGAACAGTTCTTAAAAAGTACCATATCATTTTTTGTCATATAATTTCCATATGGATTTTTAAAGCGTTTTTAACTCATGTCTTAGAGATAGCTCATTTTACACGCTATCTGTTCTCATAGTTAAGGAAAATGAATAAAAGTTGGCCTGGGGGACCAAGCCACTTATCTCAGTGGGTAACTGTGCTTGCAGCCATGCCTGGCAGTCTGACTTCAGTCCCAAGACTCAATGCGGTGGAAGGACAGAATGACTTCCTTCAGGTTCTCCTCTGACTTCCACGTGTGCACTGTGATGTGAGCATGTGCGCGCGCGCGCACACACACACACACACACACACACACACACGCACTCACACACGCACACACGCACACGCACATGCACACTAGATAAGTAGTTTAGCTGGAGGCAAAGGATGAAACACATTCCCAGCTTTCGGCCAGTTCTCTGTTGCCTCCTTGATTAAAAGCACAAAGATAGAACCCAGCATCCGGTCGTATAAGAAGTGTCTTTCCTGATGCTAGGTTTTTCTCTTTCCCCAAGTCTTCAGAGATTAAAGTGCTAAGTTTTTGCTAACTAGTTGAAAATATTCTGCATTATAGCTCATTCTAACGAAATGTTCCCACAGTAGTTACTGCTTCTGGGATAGCACCTTGACAGCAGGATCTGTTGGCTTCCCTGAGCTTATTGTGGAACTTCTAAAAAAACCAGTCTCTTTATTCAGAGTAAATTTTAAGGAGTATTTACTTTTTATGAAGGATGTACCATGTACAATACTTCTTTTACAGCTAGGTCAGCTTGTGTCAGGAAAGAGTTTCATTTTTACAGTTGAAAGACTGTCATGGTACAGTGTTAGTGTAGATTAAAGAAAGGTCAGATAACATTTTCAGTTGTTGGCAGTTTTCTTCTGAAGTGAAGCCTTTTTATTTGAAACAAACAAACAACAAACAAAAAACAAAAAATCATGCCTCCCTTCCCCTATGTTACTCATGTCAGGGGTTTAAAATGGCATATGCCTCCACTCTTGCAGAGTGCATTCTCATCTTACCCGTAACCATAAATTCTTGGAAGATAAGTAGAGATGTGCATCGTGCTGCCTTGGGTGCCTCCATATGTCACAGTCTGCATGATTGCTTTAATAGCTGGTCCTAAGCACTCCACTCCACGATTCATTCCCCTCTCTCTCTCTCTCTCTCTCTCTCTCTCTCTCTCTCTCTCTCTCTCTCTCCAGATGTTTAAAAAGTCACAACATTTAACAGTCATCACAAAAAAAACAGCTGCTATGGAGTTTAAGGGAAGGATTTTAGGAAATAATTATGTCTCTAAGTTGAAATGTTGAAAACAGCAGTGCTTGTAAACACACTGTAAATGTTCCTAAGCCCTTAAAAGCGTAGTTCTGTCTGTTTGAAAGAGAGGAGTAAGAATGTGCTGTGCTGTGATGGGACAGGACGTCTTTGCTCAGCTCAGCCTGCGGTGCAGGTGGGTCCAGAGCAGAGGGGCACATTAGGGAACATGTTGGAGAGAGGCTCCATCCGGAAGCTCCTTCTCGGGCCTCTGGTCATCAGGGGTATGCATCTGCTATTTGCCAGTAGTGCAGAATGCAGACCTCTGCTGACTGTCAGAAGTGTGCTGTGGAGGAGGCGTATACCAAGCTTGGATCTGTGCTGTAATATATTCTCAGGAAGCCTTTGCAATAATACATGGAGAAACAGTTGGAAGATACTCATTGTTTAGATGGAGACCCCACATTTACATAGAAAACCATAGTGCAGAGTCTGTAACATCACACTGACCCCCCTGGACCGAGGCTGTTCCTCTCTACTAAATCGTCTTCATTTAAAGTGTAGTTTGGAGCTCCTCCTCATCCTTTCTCTGTGCATCCTTCACTTGTGGGGTGCTGTCTATGAGCCGGACTGGTGTTGCAGTTAAGGTGTTATGCTGGGCTGAGGCTAATCTCTGTAAAGTGTTAGCATTTGTTCATCTTCTTCCCTGTCATCAATCTTTCACACTCGTATCAAACCCCTGAAGTATCAGCAGGCTTCCCAGAGCTCTTGGTTAAAATTACCTTTGCTTTCAGTAAACTCTGAACCTTCAAGCTTGGTGTTTCCAGCTGCCCCCTGTGGTTTCCAGGAAGCCTCTCTGCATCCCTCCCTGCCAGTCTCTCACTTTATGTCCTGTGTCTAGAAGCCTGTGAGGAGCAATCTCATTATTGCAACTACATCCACCAGCCTTCCTTCTGCAGAGGAAGTGTGTACATCCAGCCAGTAATTGGGGTTGCCTATGCAAACTATGAGGAGGTACGCTATAGGCTCGGTTGATTTCCCACAATAAGGACACTTTGAAGCTACGTTACTCTCCCCCCGTCCCCAACACCCCCCCCCCAACAACCCCTTCCTCTGACACTACTGAGGTATAAGCTGCAATTCACTGATTTCTTAAGGTTTTCCCCCCTTATTTTTTTCTCAGAGTAGTTCGGATTTCCTTTAAAGTTTGATCTTCTTGCTTCCTCAGATTCACTTGTTCACTTCTGTATGTGCTTGGCTCTTAGATCCACCCGGGTAAGGATTATCCATTCACTGAAAATGGATTCCATTCTAGGCAAAACTGTGAGTTGAGGTGCCACATCTAGATCTTAGGACATAACTTCATTCTGTTGCTGACTAATGCTTCCACGGATGGGGCTTTGATTACTGGTGTGACTCTTAGTAGTGTTTCGGATTGAACTCCCCTTTCCAGTACTGTGAGTTATCTCTTTAAGATCTATAGCAAATACCAAGTGTTTTGTTGTTGTTGTTGTTGTTGTTTTTAAGTAATAGAAAAACTAGAAAATACCCTTTCTCCACGAGCAGTGGTGTATTGTTATTGCAGGTTGCCTTCGGTAAATAAGATTCATGAATACCCAGTGCAAACCTTGATTTGCTGTTTACCAAAGAGCTGAAAGCTAATAATTGTGACGTAATAGTGAGATATTTGAAAGTAAAGGTATTCACTTTGAAAGCCACTTAAATGTTTTTACTCTACAAAGCATAATATACATGATTCTGTTTTCTTAGAAATAATGTTAGCATTTTGAAAATACAGCCCCAAAAGAGTTAAAAAAAAAAGTACTTTAAAACAAAACCAAAAAGTATCCAAATGATCTTAAAAAGTCTTTGTAAGAGCAGGAAGTAGGGCCTTTGGCATCGGTGCTAAGGCCCTGTTCTTAGGCTAGCACAGCATCTGGCTTGTGTCCGTCCCTCTGTCCCTTCCACAGTGACCAAGCGCAGCATCAGTAGTTAGATCCTGTTGTCAGGAGCCAGGACCATGTCCTCAGAGCTGCTATTGTAGAAGCTGGCTGAGCATGCAGTGCTTATGCGCACTCTTCACTGATCTTAGCTAATATCTGACCTAAACTGTCATTATGTTCAGTTACTTGACATGGGGAAGCCATATTGAAAAGAGCGAAACCCACATGAATCCTTTGTATAACTTTCTCTGAGAAAAAAAAATTTTTTTTCATTTTCTCCTTAGTTGTCCTCCTTAAATTCTCCTTGGATTGATCTAGGGAGACAATAATGACTTTAAGCCATCACACTGTTTTATTATAGTATAGATATTAATGTACTGTTTTGAATAGTAAGGTTCAATAAGCTGAGTATTCTCAAAAAAAAAAACTGGTGAGACTAACAACATTTTGCTAACTTTTTTCAATTTAAAATTTCGTATTTAATTTTCCAATGTTTTTTATTTGCCTTTAAAATTAAAATACCAGTACCAATTACATTATTTTTTCTTTCCAATTCTCCCCTAAAACCACCTCCCACGTACCACACCCCCACCGCTACCCTGCTTCTACCCCCCTCAAATCAGCGTTTAATTTCTTCCGGTAGCTACATCTTCGTTTTATGGTCCTAGTTTTATTGGATTTGTCTTTTCAGTGGGTACACCTTACTACATGTCTCCAGAGAGAATACATGAAAATGGATACAACTTCAAGTCTGACATCTGGTCTCTTGGCTGTCTGCTATATGAGGTAGGCACTATTGATGAATTCTGTATATTGATACAGTTCTATTCATGTTATATTCAATATTATAGTTCACATTTATTTTATTCTGGATGATATTTTATAGTCTGCTTTTGTTGAGATAAATTAATTCATCAGGTAATGACTTATTATTAGAAGCCCCAACATATTTATTTTATATTTATATATTATATATTTATTTTATATTATATATTTATATTATTTTTATATTTATTTTATATTATATATTATATTTTATATTTATATATTGTTTATACTTATATATTTTACATTTATATATTAATTTTCACATTTTTTGACAAGAACGTTTTTAATTCTTGTTTTAATAAAATGCTGTTCTGTTTGTCATGTGTATGTATATATACATACATATGTATGAGAGAGATAAATGGATGAATTTTTTTAATGCATTGCAGGAGAATAATGTCATAGATTTAAGATGCAAAAGTATTTAAGTCTCTTTATCAGTATGTTGTTTCCCATTTATACAAGTGAAATCCAGCTTTAAGGATGACTTCCCAATAGCTAAGCCCTGCAGATTACCACATAGGCTCAAATTCTGTTCTTAGCATAGGAGTTAGAGTCCCACAGACGGGTTCTCTGTTACTACTGAGATGCAGTCTTGTAGCTTTAGAAAGGGGTGCCTAACTAAGAGTTTTCACCATCCTCAAAAGCCACAGCATTGACAGTATCCCAAGATAGTGACTCCTAGGATAGAATTTTAATTGTACGTCAGGAAAATAACGAATCAAAAGATGGTAGTTTAAAAAACCATTGAGCATCTCAGTAAGCTCTCCTGAATTGAAGAAGCACAAAGCTTGGGGTCGTTTCTGGGTTTCAAGAAGGAATCTAAAGTTTGTGTCCATTTTGTTCTCCTGACTCAGTGTCATCTGTGTGATTGTGCCACGTTTACTTGGAGGTAGATCCTTGAGGTGCCTTCATGAAACGGCTTGTTGACCTTTTGTAGTTTTGCTGATTTCAAATTCCTTCATTTAGGGAAACTGACCTTTCTGGGTTTCTGCTCCCTCTGATGACAAGAATGGCTCATGGGACTTCACAGTGCTCTAGCATGAACTCACCACAGTTTTGACTATGAAATATTATGGATTAGTGACATAGCAGAGCACATGCAGCTGTGTGTCCATGAGGGGGTGACAGGAGGTTTGGGCTCACTCTGTGTGTATCTCCTAATGTATCCATGGGGTAACAGGAGGTTTGGGCTCACTCTGGATTTCGCTGATGATTTTAGGAGGGCAATATAGATAAGAGTTGGCATCACCATATTTTTTTTAAGTTAATCGCTTCATGTGTTTTTTTTTTTTTAATTTTTTTTTTTTAAAAACCTGGCTATGTAGCATTAGAGTAATTCAGACCATAATCTGAAATCAAAGGCATATTCTCCTTTTAAACAGGCTACAGGGAGGTAGGAATTGAGTTCCTAATAATGAGATGGAATTTAGCACTGGCAGGAGAAAAACTGAGCTGAGGTAGTACTAGCTGAGTTAGTTTTAGAGGAAGAAGTTTATGGGTTCTTTCAAGACTAACAATCTTAGTATCAAAGTTGAAACGATTATCCACATTGTATAATTGCCCTTGAGAGGCAGGATCCATTTTATATATGATCACTAAAATAAGAGTTCTTTCTTTGACCATTCCCACATTTGTTCTCAAGGAACGTGTCTTGCTAATTTCAAGTGTTTACCATGTTCGTGTTAGGATCTATCTCAATGCATTAATTGAACCCGCATCACAAGAGTTGGGAACTTTTACAAAACATTTAATCTGTCTTCATATTCCATATGTCCTCATTTATCTTTTGGTGTAATTTAGCTTTTCAGAACTGTCTGTAGAATCAGATAGATGTATTTTCTATCATAATCCACCAAGAAATTACCATTAACAATGAAGGAGTAGGAAGCCCTTTTTCAGAACATACTTTAAACTGGGGGAAATTAGACTTTCAAATATTCCTGAAACCTTTGAAAAAAAAAAAAAAAGAAAAAACCAGGCGTGCGGTTTTAATTGATATGCAACAAAGTAGACTTTACTAATTAAAATCAAGATGCTAAGCTTTCCTACACGGACCTTTACATGGAAAAGTAGGTTTTACACATTTCCTTTATTGTTCAGTGCAGCAATCGCATCCTTACAGGGTTGTAGGTTGGTGGCTTACAGTTCAAAAAAAAAGAGAGCTGCCACCAGGCCCAAAGACAGACAGTGGGCTTTCGTCCCTCCGACACCCCCAGAATACTAATGAGGAAAGTCAGACCCTGGAGGTCAGGGAGCGAGTCAATCATTCTCTCGATCGTCTCAGTGTGGAGGATCAAATTAGCCTGAAAAATTCAGCTGCTGGGAGGAGAGGCCGAGCAGCTGTCAGGGGCAGCGCCGAGATGCACTAATGAACCAGATGAATAGTGCAAAGCTTGAAAATAAAAACAGGACAGTTGACATTTTTCATCTGTCAAAGCAGGAGATGCATGAAAATATACTATTCCTGTTTAACTCCTTAGGGGACATTCAGATTTTTTTTTTTAACACTCTGCAGTATTGAGACAAAAGTAATATAATGAACTCCTATCATATGATAGAGAATGGATGTACATTTACTTAAGGTCTTAGAGAGGTGGAGAGATGGGAGTTCATATCGACAGTGTATTTTTAAGGTGGCATTTTTTAACATTTGATTTTATTGTATAGTGTCCGTGCATTTTAAAGTAAACATTGCTTATGATGGTGGGTCCTCCGTTAGAAATTCTTGCTCAGTGATGTATGTTTAGGGCATTTAAATTGTTATTTACTTTATGTCGACTTGTGGGAGAACTATGCCCAAGGTTATTCTGTGTGAGTGTGTGTAGGTTTATATGAAATGTGGGTTAGGTAAAACTGCATGTAAAGCTGCTTTCCAGGCAGGATTCCTAATCCTGTCCCCCTCCTGGCTGAGGCTCTGAAGGAGTTAAAGCCCAGCCTGGAGCGCAGAAGACAGATGAGAGCCATTTTCAGCTTGTCCTGTCCCCACTGACGCTCACTGAGTAGCACAGCATGGACCAGCGTGTTTCACACACACTCTGCCTGTCTGGGGAATGTACACATTGTCCTTCCAAAATCAAACTTATTAGCACATGTAGAAAAGGGTGACTGACTCTGGGGCAGCCTGGCAATCCATGTTGTATTCTTACGGCTGCGGCTCAAAGATTGAGAAGGTTTTGAACAGGATGCGAACATTTTAAATTGAATTTTTAGTTTGTAACCTTGCTTACCAAGTAGCTGCTTGTGCTTTTAAATGTCAAGTTGAAACCATGTCTTAAACTACATTGAAATTCAGTAATGTCTCTTTTAAAGTGGTTCTTCCTCTAAGTCATGGGTTTTTTTTTTTTCTACATAAAACAATCACCTTTGGATACCTTGAATTCCATCTAGGAGTTATGGATTTTTTTTTAACACATTTAATGTTCCTGAGACATTATTAAAAGAACAGTTATCATTTAAACTATCTAAGGATCAGTTATAATATAAAAATTCTTTTCTTTCACAAAATAACATTTTTAAAAATATACTATGTATGATGAATGGCGTGCATTCTGTTCCCTAAGTCCTTGATATATTTAATTCAATTTGATATCAGCTTTCTGTTATATTTGACTATTACACTGTTGCACCATACTACTTAATAGCTATTTAGTGATGAAATATGGCTGTATACACACACACAGTACCTTCCATTTCTTAATACTATTTTACATTTATATGAATTATGCTAGCCATTTCTATTAAGGAATTTTAGATGTTTCAAAAAATAACATTAATACCTTTCACATTTATTGCTCAGAAAAGGGTAATCATAAAAATCAAAATGCTCAGGCAATTTTATTCAAAGTCTTCATGATTGTTTTTCACCTCAGCGTCCTGTCCTTGATGAGTTACTTTCTATGTACATCAGTCTCACTGTGAGTGTTTTGCAGATGGCTGCGTTGCAGAGTCCTTTCTACGGCGACAAGATGAACTTGTACTCTCTGTGTAAGAAGATAGAGCAGTGTGACTACCCGCCTCTCCCGTCAGATCACTATTCGGAGGAGGTAAAGACTCTTCGTCCCATACATTGGTTCATTTTGTCAACGTATTTTACTAAGGGATTTTACTTTACTTAGAAACACAGATGGATGGCCCAGGTGGCAGAAAGAGCACTTTGATTCCTTACATCTTCTGAGCCTTGCTGTTAAATTAACTCTGCAGCTCACGATTTGGAGTGGGTCACAAAGCAACACGTGAGAGAACTATAGTTAGTTGACTTTGCTGATGTGACGTGAACCCATTGAAGGCAAGCATTCTGACCCAACACTGGTCCATCAACCTCTTGTAAGAGGCTGAGTCTTCAGTCCTAATCTGTCAGACAAGAAAACAATGAGAACTCACTTTGATAGACTTCCACTCCTGGTGTGTCCCAAATCTGAGCTATGTACCTCTCAGCCACCTGTCTCGGAGCCTTTTTCCTTCTTATTCCTTTCTCCTTGGAGTACCTATCCTATCACCCCTCACTGCTTCAGCCACATTCCTCTGGGTGTTTTAAGGGTTCCGTACTAGACCTGTTTATAAAAATACATTGGATGGGATTGGCAATTTTCAAAGGCTTTCAGATCTGGATCCTTGCGTGCCTTGCTGATGCACTGGAATGAGTTGTTTTGGCACTTACCCAACATCCAGTTTTTCATTAAACAGTGCCTTCCATTTTATCCTAATATATCATGACTATTTGAGGGGCGTGCAGAGTAGCAGTGTCCCAGGTCAACTAAGATGAGCTTACAGGCTCATTTGGGACTTCTCACTGGGACCTACCTATGAAAGCACTAAAGCCTTGGACATCCGTCTCATGAACAACAGATATTTTTGCCCCAGGAAAATGGAAAGGAGCAAAGGAAAAATGAAGAACAATTATAGTGTTCACATATTAAGTAATCTTGTCATACTTTCTATTGTGAAATGAATAGCATCTGGTTCTAGTATTATACAAGGAAATCTGAGTTCATACAGCTTGAATAATAAACATCTCTAAAGATATTTTTTACTCTATGTAAATCATGTGTGTTCCTAGAATATAATTAGTACATATTCACCTAATAGTTTGATACTGATAATGAGCGATGCCTACATTTCTGCTTCCTGGCATTGTATTTAGATAATTAGAATATACTCTTAGGAAGCAATGATGCTAATTTAAAGTATTATCTCTATTTGATGCTAATGCTCTTATGTTAGCCATTTTTAATTACTATTTTGGGTATAGAATATAAATATGGCCTTTCACAAAACCAACTTCAGAACTCTAGGCCTGGAAATACAGTAGAGTGTGAACAATAATGCAAAACGATAGCACGAATGTCAGGCGCCGCTCTTTGTTGTGTCATTCAGGCTGCCTTCTTTTCTCCGTGAAGCACATGAATATTTCACGTATCTGCATCCTCATCCCCTATTCTTCTTGACTAATTTTCAGACTGTCTGAATTTGCATTTCACATGGTAGCTGATTAGGAGATGCCGAGTGCAGCAGCGAAGCCTCAGCAGGCGGTTACCATGGTGACCTTCAGCAGGATTTTAATGATGATACCACTAGTGGTTCGTTGAAGTCGGCCTGCCTGCAGGGCTACTTCACTGCAGCTAAGTGTGAAGTTGGATATGCGGCTTCCCAGCCAAGGGGCAAATATCAAAGTCTGGCCCAGATAGAAGGTCTTCAAGTTGGGAAAGGAAAATAGATTTCACTTTTTACTTCACTCTGTATCGTTACCAGTTCCAAAAGGAGCTATAAAGCAAAACATGTTATATGGCGCACCTTCCAAAAGAGACAGTGCAGTTTCTGGTGATGGTAAAGCCTTTGTCATGCCCTTATGAACTGGGAGGCTGTAATGCCTTGGTAAACATGGAAAATAATTCCGCAAACTTGAAAATCATGCTGAAAATCATGCAGTCTGTCTAACAGAGTCGCTTTAATCTGATCAGGAATGAAGAGTTAGTTCTACAAGACTTTGAAATGCTGGTGCTGTTAACAAATGTTTCCCTCCTTAATGAGGAACTAAATTAGTTTATAAAGTAGTTATTCCAAATTCGTGGTAGCAACAGAATCCTAAACAGATTTAGTGCCTCTATAATGACATTAGTGACCTCTCCAATGCGTATTACCAAGGCTGTTTACATTGATTTAAAAACCCACATTGGTATTTGTTAGGCTAGCAAAGAATAGTGACCATGAGAAGGTTAAGTGCCAACTTAAGCACTGAACTTGTCCTAAAGACTCAGTCTATGTGTCTTTAATAGTTAAAATGGTAGATTTCTGTACAAGAAAAACGAAAACAGAGAGCTTTGAGTATGTTGAGAGTTTTCCAGACTCACTGAAGCACGGATATATTTTTAAGTTTCCTGCCCACAAAGGATTTAGAAGGAATACTTCACCATAGTACCAACACAAGGGATACTTCACCAAGGACTGCGTTACTCGCCAGGCCGCCGCAGCAATACGGGTTGTAATAACAAGACTTCTAAATATAATTTCAATTTAATTTAAATTAAACTCAAGATCTTAAAAACTTAAGAGCTCAAGAGTTTTAAAAATGGGAATTTTTCCCATGTTATGTCATACAAGATAGATACAATTTAACACTAAAAATCAAATCAGTATGCTTTAGAAATATAAGTATGTGCCTCAAGTCTTTCCTTCTGAAGTATGGTGCATATGTACACACAATGTAGGCTCTAGATTTAAATATTTCAGCAATGCATGGCTGCTCTTAAAAAGTGTATATTATGACCTTTGTTTATGATTTTGTTTTATGTAAATTTGGTATTCCTTAGTCTTTTTTCTCACTGTACTTGAGAACTGTTACCTTCACTTACATTGCTCTCGGTTTAAACTGTCAAATGGGCTATGGCAAAGCAAGCACTTTCCATACATGTGCTGTTTATTAGGAGTCATCAGTGGAGCCTGCCTGCTCAGTCTGACCTCTGCTTAAAACTTAGTGGCCGTAGACACATCTTCTTCCCTTCAAGGCTAGTGTGAGTTCTGCTAGAACATCTATGAATTTTCATGTTTTACAAGATGCTCTTTCTTCTTTGCCAGCTGGCCCTCTTCTATACCATTTTCCCTGGCTCTTCTCTTCCTCGCCTTCCCTTGGCAGTCATATCCCATGATAGCTGCTCCTTGGTATATGCACCTCCATCTCTACAGTGTCAGGCATCTCCAGCAGCTCTGCTCTTGTCTAGGCCTGACAAGATTTTAAATGTTGAGGAAATGAGGAAGCAATGGAGTTGGTATTAAAAAGAAGGAATTTGAAAACAAAATTAATGGCCTAATCACTAATAATTGTTAGAAACTTCTCAAAAGAATTATCTAGCAATGGCATGTCATGTTGGGAGATGTGATAGCTCTCCTCACTATTGCTCTTTCTTTTGTAGGCTTTCTTCTCATTCTTTTACATAGGCATCAACAACTATGAAATATCCTGGGCATTTACTAGACTAAAGGACACACGCTTTATCACTGTGACTAGTTTCTTGAAGAGACACTGGAATGGTCATCAAAATCATGTTATTATTCTCTCAGTTGTCTCTTTAGACCTAGCAGGAAAATAAAAAACAACTTGAATATCTAGATAGTAAAATAAAAAAGTTCTGAACATCAAACGAAGGGCTCACAGATGAAATGAAAATGGGGTAATCTTGGTCCTAGAAAACAGACGTAATAGCAGTGCTTTGAGTAGAAAAAAAAAGTAAACACTTATGAGACCTTGGAAAGATGGTTACATTATTATTACTATTATTATTATTATTATTATTATTATTATTATTATTATTATTATTATTAATGAAAGTGGACTGTTGTTAGAACAGTAGATATACATTCATTGCATGGTAGATGTTGCTTAGTCATTTTGTTTGGGTAGCACTAGGCATTGAACCCAGGGTCCTATGCCAGCTAGGCACTCTATTGAGATATATGCCCAGCCATCTTCTATGTTTAATTGAGATAAAGAATCTCATTAAGTTGTGTAGGCTGAGTTTAAAATCACACTGCAATTGTCTTTCATTTGATGATTCCCTTAACTTAAATCCTCAAGTAGCTAGGATTAAAGTCCTGTACCACCAGGCCCAGCTTAGTAATGTTAAATTTACAATATAAATAAGATGCAGAGTGTATTTCATAGTTATAGTTTGGAAAACTGTTTTCATAAGTTCTGTTATTGCTCCTTATAACTGAAGAAACCAAATTATAGTTTACGAATCAGAATTGATGAATCACTTTTCAGATTATAGTCTCTCTCATTATTGATTAAATGTTGCTCAGTTTCATAGTTCTCTAAACCTTTAGCTCAGAGACAGAAATGTTTGTTGTATTACAAACAATTCGTTGGAACTGCATCTCATAAAATTATCCTTTGAAATGTGGACCTGAGGATTGTATCCACGCAGAACTGGTAGGAAATAAGCTGCAAGCTTTCACCTCTAAGCTGTGCCTGCTTCCTTTTACCCCATTCTGTTATATCCGCCGTCTTAGTAAGGCAGAATGCTCTCCTCTTATTTCCTGGCAAACTATAGAAGTGTCTGCAGGAGAAGAGGACTGTTGGCTTGCTGTCTCTTTCCTTTCTGGCCTTTCCTGGTTTGGCACAGCACTGCAGCCTAGTGCTTCACACACACGTTAAAACTGGCAGTAAATACTGCTCTTCATTCTTCCTGGAACATCCACACATAGAAATAAACAGAACTGGCCTAAGATAGATTTCATTATTGCGACCTGCGTGTACGCATGCACACACATACACAAACAAATAAAAATCATGATTTTTCAGATATTTAAAATATAGTACAAGATTTATAAAGTTTTCCTGAGATAACAATCAACTGTAGTAATATTTAATTAAATGAAACTGATTTTGTGGGTTTTATGGGTCATTGGAGGAGAATCTGGTGTGATTATTTGGCTTTGATAAAACTGGTACTGCATTTTCAACTTTTGGAATCTGGCCTTTTATCAATATGACAACTTTTCTATTAAAGAAACTTAAGTTGGAGACTCTGTTCCAGTTCATGTAGATCAAGTAGACTTAAGGTGTTGACAGCAGTAGATGTGTGGGCCTGCTGTGGATGAGGAAGATGCTCTTCTTGCCTGCTTGTGATGCACCAACTACTCAAGATGCTCACCACAGGCAGTTCTGGGCTTTGTAGACTTCTCAGTCCTGCTCACCTTCTCTGAAATTCCTTGAGTTTACCATGTCAGAGAGCACGCGTGTCCTCAGGATGCTCTTCTGGCCCATAACCACTCAGGGACCATGCAACATGGACAGGAAGGCCTGGGGTCTTTATGGAAAGTAGAATTATTTGAGTACATAAGTGAGCATGCGTCCTGAGTCGTCAGATCTCTTGCTTTCTCACGTGCTGCTTTGTCTGCTCTTCAAGTGTCTGCAGAAGGAAAGAAAAGTCTTAGAGATGACAAATTTTAAGTTAGCATTTACAAGTAATTCTTAAGTTTTAAAAGTCAAAGTATACCTATGAAAGATTTGTAAAGAAAGTTCTTTAAACTTTCGGTAACTACAGTAACCTTTGTTTTCAGCTTATAAGGTCGTGCCTTATGTAAATAGGAAAACAAGATGATAATGTCAGGTTGAGGCTTGTTCTCAAGTTAGTAGAAGTTTATTAGTAATATAAAACATTTGAATTTAATAAGTCAAATATTTATCAATAGTTTCTCGTTCTAATAGAATTTTATGGATTATGTAGGGTTGTTAGGTAAAAATTAGCCAAAATGATTTGTATTGCTGCTGGGAAGTCTCTCTTAGCATATCCTTACAATAACGCCAACGCGAATGCCAACGCGAATGCCAACGCGAATGCCAACGTGAATGCCGTTACAAGGGTTTTAAGGGTGCATCTTATCAAGTGATTTTACAATCTTTAGAATTAATGTAGTCATAGTCCAAGGGAGATAAAAATGTTTACTATAGTGTGTGTAGATACTGAATGTGAATATTACTGCTGTGCTATTATTTAAAGTCTCATCCAGTGTTATCTAAGAGATTGTGAACATTTGGTTTTTCTTCTTAAAAAAATTGTTTTAGTAAATTTCATATTTTCATCACTGTCCTATTTGGCCACTTTACTAAAGGCTGCCATGCAAGATTAAGCTGAGAGTAATGTGTATGTGTGCGCGCGCGCGTGTGTGTGTGTGTGTGTGTGTGTGTGTGTGTGTGTGTGTGT
>JADRCC010576013.1:0-23251 GCA_019843855.1 Hylomyscus alleni
CTGCTCTGACTCAAACTCCTCTCCAAGCTGACGGATTCAGTCTGGTTCCTCACTCTGAGTCACTCTTGAATTGCTCTACTTGGTCTCAAACTAACTCTAGCAATGTGTTCTGATCTTCTAGTTGCATCTCATTCTCTGGCTCCATCTGTCTTTACTTGTGTCTCTCTTGTGCTCTCTATTCAACCTGTGCTCTGTACAATGTCTCTGTACAATGACCCCAGTAAAACTGCCTCCCCCGACCCCTTTGCTTTGCTCCCTCGAATAGCTTCCCTTTCCTCTCTCTGCTCATGATAGTTGGGAGTATCCTATTTTGTCAACTCTTTCTCTGGTTTGTCACTTTGTCTGCCACTCAATTAGAAATCACTTTCAAATATGGGTGCTTCCTTCTACAAACTAACTTTTCCTCCATTGTCTTGCATTAAAAGTGTGTTCTAACTGGGCAGTGGTGGTGCACACCTTTAATCCCAGCACTTGGGAGGCAGAGGCAGGCAGATTTCTGAGTTCAAGGCCAGCCTGGTCTACAGAGTGAGTTCCAGGACAGCCAGGGCTATACAGAGAAACCCTGTCTCGAAAAACCAAAAAAAAAAAAAAAAAAAAAAGTGTGTTCTAAGGGTGTGTCTGTATTCCAACCAGAGAGATTAAAGGTGTGTGCTAAGGCTGAGCCACACCACAACTATAAACAGCTTTCTTCAATAAATAACACAATCTTGGAGTTCACAGTGTGGCTAAATATTCTACAACAGTTTGTTTTGAGACAATGTCTACGAAGCTTTTGCTAAAAACTCTTGGCAATAATTCTTTTTCACCTTCCCAAACGCAAGAACTACCACACCCAGGAATTAATTTTCCTACTCAGGATTTTAGGGTGTGTCCTAATTTTGGAGCACATACAAAATAGACAGAGGTGACACATTTCCACCTATATTTGTACAGTAAGAACATCTTAGATTGGTGACTGCTCTGCCTTTCCTATTGGCCACTCAGTGGGAGGAATGTGTCCTAGAGAAATCGAGGGTTGTGGTACCAGGGAGACTTTTAAAGTTAGGCCTTTATGCCACTGCCACTGTGTTCCACAGTAAACTATCTTGGGAAGGCTAAAGTGATGGCTCTGCCAGCAAAGTGCTTGCAATCTCAAAGCTCGAGGATGGGGCATAGCCAGTAGGAACCCTGAAGCTAGCTAGCTGGCCAGCCTAGGCTAATGCGTAAGCTCCAGGTGAAGGAGATGCCATATCTCAGTGAAGAGATAAGTCAGCTCTTTTCGGAACTGAGTGCACATCAGAGCACACATCTGCATACATGTACACACATTCATAGGAACTCACAGGCCTGCCCAGGAACGTAGACTGATAAGGATAGATTCATTCCCCTTGGTTACTGACTCACACAACTGGGGAGGAAGTGGAAAACCCACTCGAGATGTGCCAAACACGGCTTCCGTTGGCCTGCACACCCCAACAGTCCCAAGTGAAATCATCATCCGAAATAATCAATAGCACTTTGCTCAAACATCAATAGAGATTTCATTTTTTGGGTGGTGAATTACAGATAAAATTGTAATGGTTTTAGATCTAAAGATCTGTTTTCAAAATGAACCAGGAGAAGAAATGGAAGTTTTTCCTTTTCCCAGTTTCATTTTGAGAACTGACTTTACAATAGAACATCAAACTGCCTAATCATGATAGTAAAATGGATAGAGTGGAGCCATCTGTGTCTAAATACTAAGGACACATCTAGAGTATTTTTTTTAAAGGACAGGAAAAAAGTTAAAATCAAATACATAAAATCATTGTTCTTTTTGAGACAGGGTCTTATGTGATCCAGGCTGGCCTCAAGGTTAGTATGTATCTAAGGAGGACCTTTGAATTTCTGCTCCGTTTCCTAGGTATTGGGATTCTAAGAGTACAGTACCATGGGTGGTTTATGTGGTGCTGGGGACCGAACCCAGATCTCTGTGCATGCTAGGGAAGCCCTCTACTGAGGGACCCCCAGCCTCAGCCCACATTCATGTTTTCCTATAATTATTTTGAGTATTTGATATGTTGGAGACTTTGCAGACAACATTTCTCCAGCAACTTTACTAATTTCTCGTCTGGAAACTAGTCTTTTCCAGTTGAGTGTTCCTCAGACTCCGGTAAGACAGGGAGCTCATCGTTTCGTGTACTCAGTGTTGCACCTAGGAGACTAAGCACCAGCTTGAATGCAAGGCCTAGCAGCAGCTGCCGGCAGTTTTTGTCTTTCAAGATGGATGTGGCCCTGCCCTCCAGGAGCCTCAGTGGAGCGGCAAGGGTCATAGCCTGAGAGCAAGGCTGTGATGAGGAGAGGGTAGGCTCTTTGGAGAGTCACCTTGAGGCCACCTAAGCTGGATCCCAGGATGTGTAGGCACACAAATACAGACTGCTGGATGAGTAGGAGCTGGTGAGGAGTAAGGGAAAGGAGTTGAGTGAAGGGATAAAATCTCTGTCTTAGACAAGCATGATGGGGGCAGGGATGCAAACTAGAAAACATAAGCTGAGGTGGATGAGTGTGGTCCCGAGCCTGTGTCTCAGCTCTCACACTAACATTAACAACCCAAGCAACCCAAAAAGAATTCAGCTCGTTCTGTCTAGGAGAACATATAATGTTCGTTCTCATCTGCTTTTTCCTCCTGCTCTTAACTGAACAAATGGAGTGTGTCCGTTTCCCATGATGATCTCGTGCATGCCATCTTACAGTATAGGGCTCGGTAACCTCATTTATAAAATGAAGTAGTTGGCCTGAGAAGTCTTGTGAAACACTAACATATAACATGTGAGCGCCTGTCTTAGGGTTTGACTGCTGTGGTGAGACATCATGACCACAGCAACCCCTATAAGAGAAAACATTTCACTGTGGCTGGCTTACAGTCCACAGGTTTAGTCTATTATCATCATAATGGAAATCAAGACAGCAAGCATGCAAATACGGTAATTAAGAAGGAGCTAAGTTCTCCCTTTTGATAGGAAGGCAGCAGAAGGAGACTGATTTGAGCTTCTAAGACCACAAAGGCTGCCTCCATCTCATGCCTCCCGACCCCTTGTGACACAGTTTCTCCAAAAAGGCTACACCTTCTAATAATTCCATTTCCTACAGGCCAAGCATTCGAATACACAAGTCTATTGCTATTCAAACCACCACAGCTCCCTCATTAAAACAAAAACAAACAAACAAAACAAAACAAGAGGAAAAATACCTGACTTTCCTGGAATTGCTGTGTGACCTTGAGCCAGATTACTTAAACTCTTTGAACCTTAGTCTCATCTGTAAAATGGGGATAATGGCAGTGC
Source organism: Hylomyscus alleni (assembly GCA_019843855.1). Taxonomy (NCBI): domain Eukaryota; kingdom Metazoa; phylum Chordata; class Mammalia; order Rodentia; family Muridae; genus Hylomyscus; species Hylomyscus alleni. Next base: position 3,303 of record JADRCC010576013.1, read on the forward strand.
TTATGTCATAGGGATATTAGGAAAAACAAACTCTTTTTTTTTTTTTTTTTTTTTTTTTTTTTTTTTTTACAGGGTTTTTCTGTGCGGCCTTGGCCGTCCTGGAACTCAGGCTGGCCTCGAACTCAGAAATCCACCTGCCTCTGCCTCCCAAGTGCTGGGATTAAAGGCGTGCGCCAATACCACCCGGCAAACAAACTCTTAAAATGTGTTTAGATCAGTGTTTGGCCCACAGCACTATCAAATGGTGCTTGTTCTTATGACCCAGGAAAGTCATATGGCCTGGATAAGTGCACAATGACTGTATAACAAGCTCCCATACTTGTTCTTTGCCAAGTCCTTTGCTGGTACTTGGCAAAGAATGACCAGGTTGGAGACATCCATGCAGGACGACAGTCTCGGACCTTTGTTGTGCAGGTGCCCCTAAGAAAACAGGGAGCTAAGAGACCAAGTCTGAAATAATAAAGAGCCACAGAGTAGTGGGGAAAAGCTACATTGGAATGGAGCCTACGAGGATTGTGAGTTCCTTTCTGAATACAATGCTCAGTGAGAAGTCCCACGCTCAACTAAACAATCTCCACACAAAGGGGAGAAAACATAAACAAACCGCAGAGAAAGTCACAAAGATGAAATGATCAGAAATTTTCTCACAGGAGTCTCTCACAGTCAGGAAGAACTTGGTGTGTTAGGGTGGCCAAACTGTCAGGATGAAAAGAAGTAACACTCTAAAGCCTCCTGTCTAAACCTCCGTCCCTGTCCCTGCTTTCCTTCTCTGCACGGTGATCCACTCAGTTCCTGCCACTCACACCCACATTACAGATTCATCTCCCCGGTGATGTCATTTATTGATTTTTGGCAAGTACATCATGAGCGCCTTGAGGCTTAGCTTCTACCGTTTCACATTCGTAACAGCCTTCATGGTGGATTTCATTTCTGAATTATAGATGAGAAAGCTGGAGTCTGCAGAGGTGAAATGACATGGTGAGAGTCAGAGGCTGGATTCATGCCTGAGGCTATGTGTTTCCAGTGTTCGTACTGCTCTTCCATTCTTTGCTCTGTGTTTTGCTCCCTCCATGTTTGCCCCAGGCATCAAATGCATCAAAGGCATCTCACTTTCCCGGCCATACAAGGGAGACCTGACAGGGAACTTTCCTTCCGTTAGCAGCCACAGCACATACTCCGCCCTCAGCCTCCCAGGAGCACAGTCAAAGCCTTCTCAGTGTGGTTCAGAAGCACTCCCTGCTTTCACAAATGTCTTAGTTAGGCTTTTTACTGGTGCGAACAGATACTGCAACCAAGGCAACTCTTACACAGACAACCTTTAATTGGGGCTGGTTCAGAGGTTCAGTCCAGTGTTATCAAGATGGGAGCAGGGCAGTATGCAGGCAGGCGTGATTCAGGGGGAGCTGAGAGTTCTACATCTTATCTGAGGGCCAATAGGAGAAGACTGGCTCCCACGTGGTTAGGAGAAGGGTCTCATTGCCCACTCTCACAATGACACACACTTCCTCCAACAAGGCCAACCATATTCAAACTCCCACAACAAGGTAGCTGTCTAAGCTAGAGAGATACTTACAACACTTGATAGAGGCTTACAAGCCAGCCTCCACCCAAAAGACAAGGAAAAGAAAAGAATTAAGACACTGACCGATTCATCGACAGGTCCTTAGGGGAGCCTCTCTGATTTCATTTAAGACTTGGTCTTGGATCAAAACTCTGCAGGGATTTTGCTGTTTTGCCTTTGAGTGCAAGACAGTCTGCTGTTAAATTGTGACTTAGGTGCTTTCTTATCAGAGAGTCTCTTATTTATGCAGATGTGCTCTATAGCATTCACATAGCTGGGGATTGGGTTCCATGAGTTTCTGACGACCTTTAGTGGTATTATTCAAGCTGTCTGTATTTTTCCTTGGTAGTTTTTGGTCTGCTTGATCAGTTGGTTTCGGAGAGTTGCCACTCTGCTTGGAGACCTGCCGGTTTCTTTCTTTTACTGTTAGTGTTTTCTTTCATGGGTTTTGAAGGACTCATGTTAGTACATAAACAAGCCACATGTGTGAGATTTTCTAATAAGATTTTACTAGATGGCTCTGTCTCACCACATAAAGGCTATCTTGATCCCTAAATACTTTTGGCATTAAAAATAGTTTTCCAATATAAGTACTTTAAGATTAGTTTCTTTTAGTTAGCTTATTACATAGTTTTCTATTGCTTTATTCTCAAGATGATATGCCCATTTTGTTTCATGTATAGTTTATGAAAATAGTACCAGGATATATATATATGTACATATGTATATGTATATATACACATATGTGTATATATATGTGTGTATATGTGCACATATATATGTATATATGTATATATATATGTAGAGAGAGAGGCATATACATATCCTGTTATCTATCTGTCCATCTATATATCTATCTTTCTATCTTTCTATGCTCTGTCCCTATCTTTTTACATGTATTTAATTTATCTTCTGTCACTTTATTTGTAGTTTTTGTGCCATGATTTTCTTTGTCCTCATCCGTTCTCTTTTTTACTCTTCTGTTGACATCCATCATCTCTAGAAAGATGTATATGTTGCTTATCTCCCTGTAGTGTTAATATGTCTACTTTTAACATTGATTTAACACTATCTAAAGAAAATCCTCCCACGTTATTCCATGGAATGTCATTCTCTGAAGGTTATGTTGTACATTAAAGGTATTCAGACACTTGGTTCTAGAAGAATGTTAGATACTTTCATTCACAGATCTTCTCCAGTGAACCAAGCAACCGAGGCAATGTTGTGCCCCAAGCTTGATGCAGAAGCACAGTTTGAAGTCATGGGAGATACTAGAAGCTAAATACAGAATCCTATCTGTTTCTCCTTCAGCGCTGGCCAGTTCTACAACTGAATCAGCTCATACATGTTAATTAAAGGGTAGAGGGTAAAAGCATTAGTGTCTATCTTTTTCAATATTTTAGTCTGTATAGCATGAGTAAGGGCAGCATTATATTCATCCCACCTTGTTTAGAGTGCTCTAAAGCAGTTATGCTTTTTAAAAGCATCAATCACTGCTCCATAAAAAGATCAAAAGAAAAGTGAGTAGGCAAATGTTACTGTTTTTTACGTTGAGGACCCATATTCCATTTTGCATTTTGAGTAAACGTAGTAGGGATTGGGGAAGGGTAGCAGATGCTTAGTTAATATAGTTTATAATTAATATCTGGGTATAGTGTAATAGCAGATGTCAATCATCATAATGTCCCCACTTCCTAAGTCATTTACAGGATAGAATGATCATAATTATCATATATATATATATATATATATATATATATATATATATATATGTATTGCACTATTGCTCTTCATATCAGAAAAGCCAGGTGATGCCTGGCATGTGTTGGGTCTCATCCACTGGGATTTAGTGTTTATTAGAGGAAAATGTGTGAATTTCTATCTATTTATCCATTTATTATTTATTTATTTATTTATTTATTTATGTTTTTCTCTTTTAAAAGCTTCCTTCCTACCTGCTACTTTAACTATGACCGTGGACAGGGGAGATAATGTGAACATATCTTTCAAAAAGGTGTTAATTAAAGAAGAAGATGCAGTGATTTACAAAAATGGTGAGTGTATTTCATCTCCTTCTGTTATTTCCATTCATGAGGTGCTGGGTGATAACTAACACATGAGATATTGTCATATTGCCATTTCAATGCTAGTTGTCTAAAAAGCTGCTGTGACCCAAGTTTGTCAAATTCTGTGTATAACAGAAGCCCTCTTAGAGAAGGTGTTTGGTTATTTAATTGAGCAAAGTGAGGTAGGGATTTAAAAAAAAAAGAATGCACGTACACGCACACACATGTAAAGTGCAGGTGCATACAGTAAAAGCTGATGGTAACATATAAGTAGAGTCTCAAATCCAACCAGAGAAGATGCAAGACTGTCTGACGGTGAGGTTGTTTGATTAGAAAAACAAGTAGGTGTGTTTGGGTACAACATTTTTTTCCTTCATTTTTGTTCCTCGCCAGGTTCCTTCATCCATTCAGTGCCCAGGCATGAAGTTCCCGATATTTTAGAAGTGCATCTGCCTCATGCCCAGCCCCAGGATGCTGGTGTGTACTCGGCCAGGTACATAGGAGGGAACCTGTTCACCTCGGCCTTCACCAGGCTGATTGTCCGAAGTAAGTGACTGAGAGGCCACTGTTCTATACTGATGTAGTTCTTAGGGTTTGTGGTTTCAAATTATGGCAACCTGCAATGCTACATAAGCAAGATGGAGGGAGAGCAGGCAGTATACCAAAGACTCTTGAGAATTTGATAGAAAGGTTGACAAGCAAGTTGCGGACAAGATGTGTTCTACGGAAGATGCGGGGTTCAGAAGTAGTGGAGTTGGGCTAAACTTTTCATCTAGGAGATTGTTGTCACCATGGCTAAAGTTCACAATGCTTTACCTCTGTGTTTTATATTTCCAGTAGAAAAAATTAGCTCAGTCTAACATACATAGATGTTAGTCAGCCTAAACCAGGAAGCCACAGTCAAGAGTCAAGTGTAGTATTCAGTACACTTAACTGAGTAGAGTCATCAAATAGAAGCCGTAGTTGTATGGCAGGACCATCCCATTAGAAAGTGGAATTGAAGTGAGGAGGATGGTCTCTCTGGATACTGGGATGTGACTATTACAAGAGAAAGAGTTGAGTTGTCTGGGCTTCTAGGTAAACATAATTTCCCTCAAGTCCTATGCATTCTAGAGCATTTGACTTTGTAGTGTGAAACTGCAAGAGCTAGAACTAGGAAAAATGTCCCTGTTCACTGTAGGATAATCATCAAGGTGGAAGAAGCCAGCATCAGTAATTTTTATAGAGCAATTGACTTATAGAAAGCAAGAGACTTGCCTTGGATTCCCCTCAGCCATGTTTGATTTGTGCTATTAGTCACTCAGGCCTTCAGGCCTAAATCTTTGTAATTCAGTCAGTGTCTTGAAAAGCATTATCTGTATTGAATAACATTGTGTTGGTGATAAAGACAAAGTATAACACAATAAACCCATAGCCCTTGGGTAATTCCCAGTCAGAGCAGGTACATATATAATTAGATAACTCAACATTACAATATAATGGTAGAAGTATGAAAGGTGTGGTTAACTTAGTTTTTTCCCCATGCCAAGACATGTCAAGAGATATAAAGTAAGGTGTTATATAGGCAGGATTATTTGAACTTGACTCCAGAGATATCTGCCCCTGTTCCTAAAAACTGGCTTTCTTGGGCAATGTTCATTGAAAACTCATCTTTAAAGGATGTTAGTAAATCTATAGTATTCAGCTTTTGATATCTAGCTTTTCAGTTACTTCTGGAATTCTCTTTCAACTTCCCCTTTACACCACTACCCAGGAGAGGCCAGGTGGTAAAAGAGCACTTTGTACTCATTTGTTAAGATAGATATTGTCTGATATAATGCTATATACTCAAGAATGCAGGGTCTGGGATAAATGGGATACGCTGTCTTGGAACAGAACCATTAGACTAGTGCATACATTTGTTCGAGACTGGGAAACACAGAAGGGTTTTCCTACCTTTTTTTTTTTTTTGGTTTTTTGAGACAGGGTTTCTCTGTATAGCCTTGGCTGTACTGAAACCCACTCTGTAGACCAGGCTGGCCTCAAACTCAGAAATCTGCCTGCCTCTGCCTCCCAAGTGCTGGGATTAAAGGGATGCGCCACCACTGTCCAGCAGGTTTTCCTACTCTTAACTCTCACTTGAACACATACTTTCTGACATTAGTATGTAGGCTTTCCCAACACCAAGCAAATCTCCAGAAGATATCACCTGGATATCTTCTTAATTATTAAGTAATTGATACTAATTAATATTACAGTTTAATTCTGTTCTGCCTCCACCTGGAGACAGTGACAGATCCCACAGGTAAGGACTCGCTTACAAATAATTATCCTTATTTGGCTTGCAAGTTGAGAACCGCTGGTTGTGTCCTGTGCTCCTGACTGAATAGCTATAAATCAAGATTTTTCAAGCTTCCATTCTTTGCTTTCGTGAATTGCTAGGTCATTTCCCAGAACTCAGAGAAATAATTTAGGTTTATTATAGAGAATACCAAAGAGGATCCAGATTAACAGCCACAGGGCAAGGTGGAGGGATGGGGGGGTAGCACTTCCAGGCACTCTCTAGGAACCTTCTAATCCAACAGTTTCCTCAGTCTTCTTCAGCTGTTAGCCAGCCTTTCAGCCCTTAGCCCTCCCTAGAGATTAGAGGTGAGACTAATGTCCCAAGTCTCCTTTGGTGTTTCTGGTGACCCTTATCATAAAGTTACTTAAGGGCCCCTTTACCACTATAATTAGCATTCAAAAGTATTCTCATTAGCATATAAAAAGTGTTTATTACTTTGAGGATTTTAGGAACAGTGTGCCAGGAAACAAGCGTAGGAATTAAAAATTTATTTCTTAATATATCACATTGTCATCTGGAAAATGTTTAAAATCTTTAAACATTTAAAGTAGTATACTGTAGTATACTACTAGTATACCACTGGTATGTTTATAGTCTTTTTTTTTTTTTTTTTGGTTTTTCGAGACAGGGTTTCTCTGTGTAGCCCTGGCTGTCCTGGAACTCACTATGTAGACCAGGTTGGCCTCAAACTCAGAAATCCACCTGCCTCTGCCTCCCAAGTGCTGGGATTAAAGGCGTGCGCCATCACTTCCCTGCTATGCTCACCCTATTTAACAAGAGCTCCCCAATATCACTTACTTGGTGTTTACTGAAGGAGGCTGGAGTCACAAGGCTCTCTCTTCTAAAGCATAGACAGAGATAGTGCTTTAGCTTTCTGTCTTAGAAACCCCACTGGTATGCTTATAGATTACTTTTCAGTATCAATTTTTTATGACAAAAAATTTCTTACAACATAGGTTTTACTTTCTTTGCATGCCATGAATATATGGCTTCTTAAAATATAGCATCGCGGGGGGTGGAGGGGGCTGGTGAGATGGCTCAGTGGTTAAGAGCACTGACTGTTCTTCCAGAGGTCCTGAGTTCAATTCCCAGCAACCACATGATGGCTTACAACCATCTGTACAGCTACAGTGTACTCATGTACATGAAATAAGTAAATAAATCTTTAAAAATACAGCATTAAGAAGCTTAAAAACTAAGTAATATAAGTGAATATTAGGTAATCAACAAACTCTAACTTCCTCATCAAGAGACCACCCCTGTTATTTTTCTTCCTAGAATTGGGGAGGAGGCTGGGCTATATCAACAGGCAGGAGCTAGGCTGGAGAACAGTTTCATGTATGAGGAGCCTGTTTCACTTAAATTATCTGTCTTTATGTTTATTGTGTGTAAGTGCCTAGTATCCTGGCTCACACTAATTATGCAGTCTTTCTTCTATTATGTGCCAAGGAACGTAACTATTAGCTTTCAGACATCTTGTAACTTTATCTATTAAGTGAGGCTGGTATGTGTTGATAGTTTTCCTGATTATTTTAGAGAAAATACTGATAGCCAAGACTTCTTGCCAAAGAGAGGCTGAGGTTACATCAGCTGTAGGCATGATTCCAAGCACTGTGAGACTAGTGCCTGGAGACAATGATTCTAGTTCCCTACAGATGGAAAATGGAGCCAACGTTTCAACCACAAAGAGCCATACCAGCACGCCTGAGTTTTCTGTATATTTGAAGTTATTCTTGGGTCTAATCAACAATCTGAAACCAACAAGTATTGGAAGCCACTAGGAAAGATGAACCTAGGAAGCATTTTACTGCCTTGAGCAGGGTTTTGCATATCTTGCTTTTTGCTTCACTTGTTTCTTTTATACTTTCCAGCGGAAATAGTGCATCCAGCTGTCTAACCCTCTCTTTAGCCTTAGCCCTCCTCCACCAACTCCAGGCTGCGTCAATGTGTCGATTTGTTGGCTGGGTCTGGGGTTTGTTTCTTTCAGGTTCCTTGGTGATGGAGACACCAGTGATCAGTGTATCCATTTTAAAAATGCTTCAGTCTTGGACCATACCACAAACATGCTAAAGTCTCTTCCTTCCTAGTGCTCAGCCTGGAACACACTGTCTAGCCTTATCTTTCTTGCTGCTTATGTGGTCCTGTACTCCCAGTTTACACCCTGCTCTCATGGAAAGCCTTCCTTTGTGTACCTTTCTGTTGGCAAGGCAGGATTTGGTCTTCTTGTCTGTCTAACTGTCTCATTCCACATTACACTATTAGCATTTTGAGTGATGAGGCTATATTTTGTCTTCATTCTCATTGCCTGCTAAAATGACTATCACATATGAGTTGTTCAGTAACAGTTCATTGAGTGAATATGCTTTCAACCTCCATGGTTTTTCGCTTTGTTTTGTTTTGTTTTGTTTTTAACGATAGGATGTGAAGCTCAGAAATGGGGGCCCGACTGTAACCGTCCTTGTACTACTTGCAAGAACAATGGTGTCTGCCATGAAGATACTGGGGAATGCATTTGCCCTCCTGGGTTTATGGGGAGGACGTGTGAGAAAGGTAAGTGAATACACTTGATGACTACACATGGCTTGAACGTAGATGGGAAGGGAGCTAAATGGCTTCTCTTGGGTCCATGGCACCACCTTTGTGTGGATTAGATACCATTTCTAAAGATTATTTACTGCAATGTTACTGCAAAGTTATAACAAAACACCAATTGGTGGGGCTACAGTCAACATGAAGGTTGGTGGTGGGCTCTTTAGGAGGCAGCTTTGTTCTCTTTAAAGTGGATTATAAAGGAAGGCATGGCCCTCTCTCTGCCAGCCTTCAGATTAGAATTACCCTGTCTAGGAGAAACTTTTATAAGAGTCCAGCTTTTCAAGGGCTTATGGTTTGATTCTGAATCAGCCTTTCTGTCGTTTCCTCCCGCAGCTTGTGAGCCACACACATTCGGCAGGACCTGTAAAGAAAGGTGTAGTGGACCAGAGGGATGCAAGTCTTATGTGTTCTGTCTCCCAGACCCCTACGGGTGTTCCTGTGCCACAGGCTGGAGGGGGTTGCAGTGCAATGAAGGTATGCACCACTTACATGGGGAACAGGGGAAACTGCAGCTGCTGTCCAGAGGCCAGGCTAGCTGACATTAGCTGCAGGATGCATTGGATTGCTTGGTCACTTACCTGTTGTTGGATGCAGGGATTTAATCACAGATTTTTTTTTAATGAAAAAAACATTATTTTGGACAGTGAGACTGGATATGGGAGTAGATGCTTCTCATGCATGTCACCTAGGGATCATGTTAAAACACAAATTCTAACTTGCATGGTTCTGGACTAAGACCCAAGATTCTGCATTTATATTGGATCTCTAGGCAACTATGTTGCTATTGAGTTTTAGATAATACTTTGAATACAAAAAATAATAAAGATTTTATTTTTTTTCCTTATGCCATAAAAATCAGGTTTTAGGACAGATCCAGATAAGATTTAAGGTTCAAGAGTAAAATTAACTCCCGTCACTCAGGAACCTTGCTCAAGAACTAACAATTGTTACCGCCAAATTCATTAACAAATCCTTTATCTCAGACTTTTCTTTGTGCTTATGGTGAGGACATTTGAGATCTACCCACACCAATGTTGAAGTCTGTGATATTGTATACCTGCCTGCACTTACCTCAGTCTATCTCTGAGAAGGTCCTTAAACATCGCAACTGAAACTTTGTATCCTTAACTAACACCTCCACACTTGCCCCACCAAACCCTGGAAACAGCTGTCCAGGCTTCTGTTCCTTAGATTCCATCTACAGGAGAAAGCGAAAAATACTTGTCCTCTCTGTCTGGTTCATTAACTTACATAATTCAACTTAGACTCATCCATGTTGTCAAAAATAATCACAGAATTTTGTTCGTTTGTTCGTTCATTCGTTCCTTTCTTCCTCTTTCTCTTCTCTCTGTCTCTGTCTCTGTCTCTCTGTGTCTCTCTTCTCCACCTCCCTACATATAAAATTATTTTATATCTGGGTGTGGAGTTTCTGTATCCTGTAATTGTTTGCTTGTGTTTCTAAGGAACTTTTACATTGCTTGGGATAGTTACATGCCTGTAAAATATGTATGAGTGTTTTTTCCTTTATGCTCACCCACGTTTGCTATCTTCTGACATACTGATCCTAGCCATTTTAACAGATACAAAGTGATGTCTCATTGAATTTTTAATTTGTGTTTCCTTGAAGGTGTCTGACTGTAGGCTTACAGCGATCACACCCAGGGCCATGTCCTTATTGGACCATATTTGTTGTCCTTCTCTGATGACCAGAGCTATTAAATATGTTTTCATGTACATATTGGCCATCTATATAGCCTCTAAGAGATGCCAACCTAGGTTCTTTGCCCATTTTCTTTAACAATTATTTATTTACATCCCAAATGTTGCCCCCTCTACTGGTCCCCCCTTGTAGAGTTCCTAGACCAATCCCCCATCTCCTCAGCCTCTGAGAGGACTTCTCTCCTGGTATCCCCCAACCCTGGTATATCAAGTCTCTGTAAGATTATGTGCATCCTCTCCCACTGAGGCCAAATGTGGCAGCTCTCTGCTACATATGTATCAGGGGCCTTGGACCAGATCATGTATGTTTTTGGTTGGTAGCTCAGTCTCCGGTAGCTCCCAGGGATCCAGGTTAGTTGACACTATTGGTCTTCCTAGGGGGTTGCCATCTCCTTGAGGACCCTTCGAAGGAGCTTGCAAAATTTAGTAGTTCATGGAATGGCAGAAGCACTATTATAAGGAGAAAGTAAGGAATAAGGAAAGAAAACCAATAGCATCATAAATTCTCTTATTTGCAGTTTGTAGTAGTTGGACATATTTTTCTCTATATTTGCTTGACTTGGCATTTACTTAATTGTCAGATGTGTAAATGTCAAAGGATTTGGAAATCTAAAATACGATTTCTTTTTTAAAAAAATTATTTTGTGTGTGTGAACATGGTAGAACTATTTCTAATTTTCTGAGAAGCCAATAGATTGTTTCCAGAGTGGTTGTAGAGGTTTGCACTCTTACAGCAATGGAGGAGTGTTCCCCTTGCTCCACATCCTCGCCAACATGTGCTGTCACTTGAGGTTTTGATCTTAGTTACTCTGACATGTGTAAGGTAGACTCTCAGAGTCATTTTAATTTATATTTCCCTGATGACTAAGGACAGTGAACATTTCTTTAAGTGTTTCTTGGCTATTTGAGATTCCTCTTTTGGGAATTCTCTATTTAGCTCTGTGCTTCATTTTTTAATTGGATTATTTGGTTTGTCAGTGTCTAACTTCTTGAGTTATTTACATATTTTAGATATTAGCTCTCTGTCAGATGTATGGTTGGTGAAGATCTTTTTCCATTCTGTAGGCTGGCATTTTGTCTTGTTGATGGTGACTTTTGCCTTACAGAAGTTTTATCAGTTTTATGAGGCCCCATTTATCAATTGCTGATTTTAGAGCCTGAGCCATTGGTATTCTATTCAGGAAGTTGTCTCCTATACCAATGTTTTCAAGGGTATTTCCCATTTTTCTCTTCTATTAGATTTAGAATGGTTTTATGTGGAGGTCTTTGATCCACTTGGACTTGAACTTTGTGCAGGGTGATAAATATGGACATATTTGCATTCTTCTACATGTAGACCACCAGTTAGTACAGCACCATTTGTTGAAGATGCTTTCTTTTTCCCATTGTATGGTTTTGGCTTCTTTGTCAAAAACCAAGTACTCATAGAGGTGTGGGTTTATTTCTGGGTCTTTGATTCTATTCCATTGTTCAACCTGTCTGTTTCTGTACTGATAGCCAGGCAGGACTCCCAGAGAAGGAATCAGGATACCAACCTACCCACAAAACCTTTAACCCAAAATTTGTCCTGTCTACCAGAAGGGCAAGGACAAAGATGGAACACAGACTGAGGAAGTAGCCAACCAATGACTGACCCAAACTGAGACCCATCCCATGGACAAGAACCAATCCCTGACACTATTCATGATTCTCTGTTATGTTTGCAGATAGGAACCTAGCATAACTGTCCTTTGAGGCTCCACTAAGCAACTAACCAAAACAGATACAGAGACCCACATCCAAACATTAGACAGAGCTCAGGGAGTCTTGTGGAAGAGTTGGGGGACAGATTGAGGGACCAGAAGATGACAGGGACTCCTGAATCACCAACTAAAGAGTGAGCATAGGGCTGGACCTAGGCCTCCTGCACATATAGCAGAGGTATAGCTTGGTCTTCATTCAGGTCCCCCAACAATTGGAGTCGGGGCTTCCTCTGATTCCATGGCCTGACTGAAGGTCCTGTTCCCTTAACCAGCTACACTGTCTGGTTTCAGTAGGAGAGTATATGCCAGGTTGTTACTGGCAGGGGTGGGGGGTGGGGGGGGGGGGGGAGGTGGGGGGGGGATGTGGGGTTTTCTCTTCTCACAGGAGAAGGGAAGAGGGAAGGACTGCATGAGGGGGAGAAGAGGTGGGCTGCAATCAGGATGTAAAGTGAATAAATTTAAATAAATTAGTGGGAAAATACCCTAAGAAAAGCAACTTAAGAAGGGATTTGTTTGGCTCATAATTCAAGAGTACATTCCATTTGGTGGGGACATCAGGTGGCAGGAACTTGAAGCAGCAGGTCACATGGCATCCACAGTCAGAAGGCAGAGAATAATGATGACTTTGAGCAGCTCACGTTCTCCTTTTCATGTAGCCCAGGATCCCAGCTCAGGGCACGAGGCCACCCATAATTGGCAGGCCTTCCTCCCTGGATTAACCTTATCAACACAATCCCTCACAGGCAAGCCCAGAGGCTCATTTCCCAGGTGTTCTAAGTCCCATCCGGTTGACAACTGAGATTAATAATCATTGTAGTTTTCCCATTGCAGATGGGGGGGGTACTTTTATATTTTCTGCTCAAATTCCTCATTGTTGTGAATGTACTTTCTTTGAACATAATTACTTATAATTGATTTAAAAACCTTGCCTTCTTTTTGTAATATTAGGTCCTTGCATTAGTTGCTATTGAGTTTTTCTTTTCTTTCTTTTTTTTTTTTTAAAAATTGAACACATTTCTGTATCACTTCCTATGCTGAGTAATTTGAAATTTTTTCATGAGTACCTAGTATTACATTGTGGAGATTCTGGGGTAGTATATATCCCTTAGGAGGAATGCCTACTCTGTTTTGTTTTAATTTAGTAGGCTACTGACTTGGTAGGGCTCTAGCTATAGGCTACGACTCTTAGTCATCAGGCCAAACTCTATTCAGGTTTTCCCATCTTTATCTGGGCTTCTTGGAGTATGTTGAGCATGCGTGTGGTTCAAGGGTCAGCCAAAGATCTGAACTTTCTTTCTAAGTCAGTATTTCTAATTTCCTTTCTCTTTCCAGTGACTACTGACTTTTTCCTCCAATTTGTCAGGCTAATGAGACAACAGACTCTTTTGAGTGTTATCCTCTCACGTGGTGTGTCAATTATACCCAACCTGTAAGTCAAAAACTGAAAAACAAGAAACACATAATTCCTATCTTCCAAATTTCACTTCCCCTTTAAAAGCTCCTTGGCTTCCTCTGCCTACATATATTCTCCCAAGATTTTAAGCAGTCTTTTTCAGAATATTGTATTGTGAAGCACGTTCTAGTAGAAAGTTACTGAATTCTCTGGAAACAAAATTAACTAAACTTTAAATCTCAGTAAATCTCACAAATGGAACACTACTACATACAATTCAGCAAAGTTGATAGATGATATGGAAGGAAACTAAAATTAGCCATCAACAGCCTTAGTTTTCTCTCTTCCTCTATACTAAGTTTATGACATCTTTGTTTCCAGCATGCCCATCTGGTTACTATGGACCAGACTGTAAGCTCAGGTGCCACTGTACCAATGAAGAGACGTGTGATCGGTTCCAAGGATGCCTCTGCTCTCAGGGATGGCAAGGGCTGCAGTGTGAGAAAGAAGGTAAAGCAAGGTAACACTGTGGTCAGGGTCAGCATGTCTGAAGAGAGCCCTACGGGTGTAATTCTTACCCTGGCATGCTAACCTCCTCTAGCTATTTCTTACACACACACACACACACACACACACACACACACACACACACACACACACTCACGCATGCATGCACCAAAATAAAACAACAAATAGCATTCTATTTCTTCTTAAGGATCTGTAGTAGTTTCTTTTCTATTGCTGTGATAAGACATTATTACCAAGACAACTATAAAAGAAGTTTAATTTAACTTATGGTTCCAGAGGGTTAGAATCTCTGATGGCAAAGGAAAGGCTTAGCCATCCTAAGGTATAGCTGTAGTACCAGCTGAGAACTAATGTCTTCATCCACAAACAGAAGGCAGAGACAGCAAGGTGAGGTTAATAGAAAGAGGAGAAAACACTGGAGATGCCCCAGAGGCTTTTAAAACCTCAAAACCATTACCAATGACACATCACCTCCAACATCTCCTAGTCACCCACAACACAGTGGACACCCCTCTCAGAGAGCCCAACCTCTAACATAACTCTGATGCAGATGCCCTCCTCTTTTTTGAGTTGTTCCTGGCTTTTTAACTGAAAATGTTTAAGAGATACTACAGGAAATGAGGGCTAGAATGCTAACTTCTAATTCTGACATTTCCAATCCTTCTCAAACTGTTTCACCACTCGGAACTAAAGAATCAAACATATGAGGCTGTGGGGGACATTCTCATCCACACCTGCACCGGTGCCCCACAGTACCCTCGTTTCTGAATAAACCAAACGCTTGCTGAGATCTTCAGAGTGCCTCACAGTACCCTCATTTCTGAATAAACCAAATGCTCGCTGAGATCTTCATAGACATACATTCTGGCAAAACTCCCACACATATAAAACTAATAGAGAAAGAGCACGTAGTACATTTTAAAAGCATGCAATTTAGAAAGAAATACATTTCCAGTTCAGTCTTTGCTCAGAACAAGGCAGCTGCTTTCTGTCCTTGTGGGCAAAATGGCTGAGAAAATCAACAAGATCCCCTACAGAAGAGGTCACACAATGTGACAGGACACCAGAGGGACTGAAGGACAAGACTTATTCTTTTTACGTTAATCTACTTTTCAGTGAACTAACTGTGCTCTTGTAAGGACTATGTCTTAGTCAGGGTTTCTATTCCTGCACAAACATCACGACCAAGAAGCAAGCTGGGGAGGAAAGGATTCATTTAGCTTACTTCCACATTGCTGTTGATCACCAGAGGAAGTCAGGACTGGAACTCAAGCAGGTCAGGAAGCAGGAGCTAATGCAGAGGGCATGGAGAGATGTTCCTTGCTGGCTTGCTTCCCCTGGCTTGCTCAGCCTGCTCCCTTATAGAACCCAAGACTTCCGGCCCAGGGATGGCATCACCCAAAAAGGGCCCTACCCCTTTGATCACTAATTGAGAAAATACTCCACAGCTGGACCTCTTGGAGGCATTTCCCCAACTGAAGCTCCCTTCTCTGTGATAACTCCAGCCTGTGTCAAGTTGACACACATAACCAGCCAGTACAGACTACATCCATCTTTTCTGAGAACATGACCCAATCATCTGGCTGTCTGACACAGAGGTCTCATCTATGAAAGCCTCCACCACCTCAAAACACTGCCACATTGAAGGTCAAATTACCAGGACAGACTCCTTTGGGGATACATTTAAACCAAAATCCAATGATCTTTGCATTTAGTTAAGATAAACAGAATTTTCATTTTTGGTTGAAGACTTTGTACTTTATTTAAAAGTCAATTAATTCTCAATGGTATAGGTACTAGGCACATGGCTTCCTGACACCATCCATTGCTTTTGTTAATACTGGGAAATTTTTTTCTTCATTCAATATGGCAGCACCATTTTTGATTTGACTGTTGGCTAGAGATTGCTTTGGGAGAGTTTATCTCATGTCTGTGACATAATTGTGTATGATTTAAATCACTCCATTCTTATTATTTACACATCGCTTACAGATTTCTCAACTAGTAAAAGACCTCTTATACTTCCACAGTGAAGATCATTTTGTTGATGAGAAACACTGTGTGGCTGTTTCCTGAGTTGAGGAACCTGATTATTGATTGATTGATTGATTTTATAAATCACTTTAAAAAGCAGAATAGAGACTAAAAATCTAGGTTTGGGGTGGTGTATGGCTATGATGATTTTATGTGAAAGAGAGAGACTCTTCCTCTCTCTCCAAGTCCACTAAGGAAGCGCAGTACCATGGCAGCAGACCGTGCACTTTGAGTTCAGGAAGACATGAGCTTGAGTCAACGTTTTGAAGCTCAGTCCTTTCTTCTGTAAAGTGGAGATATTAATAGTATCCTCAGATTTGTTACATAGTCCTAAATTAAAATAGTTATAATGTTCTCACATAGAGTGGGTTTTAGTTTCTTTTTCTGTTGCTGTGATAAGATATTCTGACAAAGGCAACTTAAGAGAGAAAGTTTTTTTTTTTTTTCAACTCAAAGTTCAAGGTACTTCCCTATCATGGTGGGGAAGTAAAGGTATCAGGAGCTGAAGAAGGAGGTCCCATTGCAACCAGAATCAAGACCCAGAGAGCAATGAATGATAGTACTCAGCTTGTTGTCCCCTGTTCAGCCTCCCTAACAGGGAATGTACCAAGTATATCTTCTCACATCAGATAACTAATGAAGACAATCTCTTGCAGACATGCTCATAGATCCATCTTCCAGGTGATTATGAAATTTGTAAAGTTAATTTAACTACAGCGAGTGACTACTAGACTAGCTATTGCTGTTATGCATAAGATTAGACTGCATTGTTTTAATTTTTTTTTTTTTAAATCTAGGTAGGCCAAGGATGACTCCACAGATAGAAGATTTGCCAGATCACATTGAAGTAAACAGTGGAAAATTTAATCCCATCTGCAAAGCCTCTGGCTGGCCACTACCTACTAGTGAAGAAATGACCCTAGTGAAGCCGGATGGGACAGTGCTCCAAGTAAGAACCATTCTTCAGTACATCTGCTTAGCACCTTAAGATGGCTTCAGTACAGCAGTCTGTCTCTGAAAGCCGGATTTTACTCCAGGACTTAACCCCTTCCTGGCTGGTGTGTTGTCATCTTTGATAAGTGCCATGTTGCTCCTATCAAATACAGATACTGACTTACTGCCATCTCACCAACCTTCCTCTGCATGGGCAGTGCTGCAATGCCAGGTTGAGAATTTGTCAAAGGCCTTTTCTATATCTAGAGAGATAACTGTATAATTATTCTCTTTTAGTGCTCATGATCTATAATTTTCTTGTTTTGTTGTGTCTTTATATGGTAGAGGTATCAGAGTAGTTCTAGCTTGGTAAACAGAATCTGGTAATGGTCTTCTCTTGTCTATTTATTTTATGGGACTCTTTGAAAAGCTCCAGTCTTAGTTATTCTTTGAAGGCTTGGCAGAATTCACCAGTGAATCCATCTGGGCCTGGTCTTTTTTAGATGGAAGACTTTTATTATTATTATTATTATCATCATCATCATCATCATCATTATCACTGCTATAGTAGACCTTGTTGCATATCTGTTTAAACTATCTCATCTTGGTTTAATTTTCATAGATTATATGCATCTAAATAGCCATATATTTCTTTAAAATTTTCTAAGTTAGTGGATGTCTTTATGTTTTATCACCATGAAGAAACAACATGATTACAGCAAGTGTTATGAAGAAAAAGTATGTAATTGGAGCTGGCTTACAGTTTTAGAAGTTTAGTCCATTCTCATTACAACAGGAAGTTTGGTGGGACACAGGAAGACATGGTCCTGAGAGTTCTACATTCCACTGGAATCCACAGACAGTAGGAAGAGAGCGAGAGACTTTGGTTTGGGCATAAGCCTTTGAAAACTGCAAAGCCTATCTCCAATGATACACTTCCTCCAACAAGACTACACACCTTAATTCCTCTCAAATAGTACCACTCCCTAATTGCTAAGAATTCAAATATATGAGCCTACAGGGGCCATTCTTATTAAACGCCACAGTGAAATATATATTTTAAAGTAAGACCTAAAGATTTTCTTTATTTCTTATGGTAACTTTTGTAATGGGTTCTCTTTCATCTCTAATTTCATTTACTTGGGTTCTCTCTTTTGGTTAATTTGATGCTCTATTTTATATATATTTTAAAGATCCAATTCTTGTGTTTTTACTCTCTGAATTTGTTGTTGTTGTTCATTGTTTCTATTCATTGATTTCTCCTCTGATCTTAATAGTTTCTTAGTGTCTACTGATATAGGGTCCAGTTTGTTTTTCCGGAACTTTCAGGTGTATCATTAAGGTAGTGTCTGTCTTTTGTTGTGAGGTGGATTTCTTATAGGCAAGAAAGAAGTTGTTCCTACTTTCTTTTTTATAGTATCTACTATTTCATGTCTTTTGAGTGGGAAATTGAGACCATTAATATTCAGAGTTAATATTGAAAGGTGTGTATTGATTCATACCATTTCATTGACTTTGTAATGTTTGGTGTTTTTTTCCTTCTCTTTTGATTAACTATTATTATAGTATGGATTAAAGTCTTCCCCATGTGTTTTCTTTTGTGATTGGGTTACCTCACTCAGGATGATATTTTCTAGTTTCATCCGTTTCCCTAAGAATTTCATAAATTCATTGTTTTTAATAGCTGAGTAGTACTCCATTGTGTAAATGTACCACATTTTCTGTATTCATTCCTCTGTTGAAGGACATCTGGATTCTTTCCAGCTTCTGGCTATTATAAATAAGGCTGCTATGAACATAGTGGAGCATGTGTCCTTATTACATGTTGGAGCATCTTCTGAGTATTTGCCCAGGAGCAGTATAGCTGGGTCCTCAGGTAATACTATGTCTAATTTTCTGAGGAACCACCAAACTGATTTCCAGAGGGGTTGTACCAGCTTGCAATCCCACCAACAATGAAGGAGTGTTCCTTTTCTCCACATCCTTTCCAGCACCTGCTGTCACCACAGTCACTGATAAATGGATACTAGCCCAAAAGCTCCAAATAACCAGGATACAATTCACAGACCACATGAAGCTCAATAAGAATGAAGACCAAAGTGTGGGTACTTTGGTCCTTCTTAGAAGTAGAACAAAATACTCACAGGAGCAAATATGGAGATAAAGTGTAGAGCAGAGACTAAAGGAAAGGCCACCCACAGACTGTCCCACCTGGGGATTCATCCCATATATAGTTACCAAACCCAGACACTATTGTGGATGTCGAGAAGTGCATGCTGAAAGGAGCCTGATATGGCTGTCTCCTGAGAGGCCCTGCCGATCCTTACAAATGCAGAGGTGGATGTTAGCAGTCAACTATTGTACTGGGGTCGGGGTCCCTAATAGAGGAGTTAGAGAAGGGACTGAAGAAGTTGAAGGGATTTGCAACCCCATAGGAAGAAGAACAATATCAACCAACCCGACCCCCTAGAACTCCCAGGGAATAAACCATCAACAAGGAGTACACATGGCTCCAGCTGCATATGTAGCAGAGGATGGCCTTGTCATGCACCAATGGAAGGAGAGGTTCTTGGTCTTATGAAGGTTCAATAGATGCCCCAGTGTAGGGGAATCGAGGGAGGGGAGGTGAGAGTGGGTGGGTGGGTTGAGGAACACCCTCGTAGAGGCAGGGGGAAGGAGGATGTGATAGGGTTTTTCTGGGAGAGAGGGAAACAGGGAAAGGAGATAACATTTGAAATGTAAATAAAGAAAATATCCAATAAAAAAAGGTCTTCCCCATTGCTATGTGTGTAGGTTTGTTTTCTCAACCCTATTCCTTGAGTATTCAGGATTCATTTAAGTATTTTCTATAAAGCTGGCTTAGTGGCTATAAATTTCCTTAGTCTATTTCTCATTGTCAAATGTTTTAAATTTTCTTTGAGAACATGTAGCTTTGCTGAGTGTAGTTTTCTGGGTTGGTGGTTGTTGTCTTTTGGGACTTGAAATACTTCAAGCCCTTGGTGCTTTTAAAATTTAAGTTGAATATCTGCTATTATCCCAATAGACTCATTTTTGTATG